>JALGBA010002703.1:0-67434 GCA_023970755.1 Azemiops feae | reverse complement strand
ACAGCATCGGGACTTTCCTTTCACCACCAGATTGCATCCACAGCTGAGCGTCACTTTCGGCTTTGGCCCAGTAGCTTCACTCTTTCTGGCGCCTACTAGCTACTAGCCCTCTGCATCTTCCCAGTAGCATATTGGACACCTTCCGGACCTGAGGGGATCACCTTCTCCAGCGTCATATCTTTTTGCCTTTAGTACGGTCCATGGGGGTTATCATGGACAAAGATACTGGAGGGTTTGCAATTTCCTTCTCCAGTGGATCACATTTTGTCAGAACTCTCTGCTATGACCTGTCCGTCTTGGGTGGCCCTGCACGGCATAGCTCATAACTTCATTGAGTTACGCAAGCCCCTTTGCCACGACAAGGAGTAATCCATGAAGGAGATGTAAATACCTTACATCTAAGCAAAAAGAACAACTGTTAAAAAAAATGGATTTTCAAATAGTTAGGAAAGTTAAATATCTGGGAATATACCTAACAGCAAGATGTGCAACGATAAAATAAGATAACTACATAAAATTATTTAACCAAATAAAATTAGATCTGGAAAAATGGAAAAACTTACAACTATCAGTGTTAGGAAGAATAGCTACTGTGAAAATGAATATATTACCAAAACTGCTTGTTTCTTGTTCCAAACAGTACCTATAAAAATAGAGAAGAATTTTTTTGATGATTTGAATACATTGATTTTGAAATTTATTTGGCAAGAAAAGAAATCTAGAATTAAACTGAAAATGCTACAAGAATCCAAAGAAAATGGAGAATTTGGATTACCAGACTGGGTCTTCTGCTATCAAGCATGTGCCTTAACATGGCTAAAATAATGGATAATTCTCAGACATAAAAGACTGTTATATCTAGAAGGACATGATCTGCAACTGGGATGGCATGCATTTCTATGGTATGAGAAGAATAAAACTCATAGACACTTTCAAAACCACTATGTAAGAAATTCATTACTTTCTGTGTGGGAAAAGATAAAAGCTAAAATCTACTTGAAAATCCCAGGATGGCTTTCAACGATGGAAGCGTTTGTTCACCCGAACTTGGTGCAATATGAAATTTTTTTGACATATAAGGATATTTTGGATACTGAAGGGAAACTAAAATCTAAACAAGAGCTTTTAGACCAGGATATTGAATTATCATGGTGGCCTCAATTGCAAATGCAATCGAGATATGATAAAGATGCGAAAATATATGGCTTTTACAAAGAATGTTTGATCAGATATTGTTGACCTCTGATGAAAAACTGATTAAGAAACTATATAACTGTCCAGCCCCATGGGCTCGACATTCACAGGAGGGGGGGCAAGCAGCCGGTTGTCGAAAACGCCGGAAACGCCGTGCAGGAGGAACAGCTGTCCCGGTCCACATGGCAGCCTACCAGACGGCGTGGGAGACTCCGGTGCGTGGCTGGCCGTCAAGGCAAGCAGCCGGCTGCCGGAAAGGCAGCGCAGGAGGAACAGCTGTCCCGGCCCGCACGGCGGCCTACAGGACGGCCCATCGGCACCTGGCTGGGTCGGCTGGCCGGCACTCCATCGTAGTCGGCTCCGGCGGCAGCGGGGATTCCCTGGCGGCGCAGGACGCGGCACGGCGATGTCACCGACGGGCGGGGCATCCCACAGAGGCTCCACAGCCTGCGGCTTCTGCAGCGGCGCCTGGAGCAGCTTACCAGCATGCAGGAGAGCCGGGACAGCCCAGGAGTCCGGATTGGCGGCCCAGGGTGCAGGATGCGTCCGTCGGCGGCAGGGAGTCGGACGACATCATTCCAGGCCGGAGCAGCCCGGAGCCATTGGCACACGGAATGGCAGGAGGAAGCCCGGGCGTTGGAATGCGGCTTTTTACCTCCGAAGGCCAGATGCTGGCTTGCTGATTGGGGGCGGAACTGCAGGGTGGGGGAGGCTATGTAAAGCGCTGGGAGCAGATCACTCCCAGCACTGACTTTATTACTGCACAGAATAAACCTGCTTTTCAACTCATTCCTGCGTTCCTGGATTTGTTCACACGGACGACGAAGGACATCTGACAGTAAGTCAGCGCTCCCCCTTTTCTGTTCCCCTCCCATTGCCCTTGTACTGTCGCGGGAATGGCTGAGGGTAAACAGGAGGCCACACTGGTGGTGGAAGCGGGCGACCCAGCTGAAGCAACGGGATCATTGCCTGACACAGAGGCCCAGGAGGCTCAGCCTGTGGTTAGGCCAAAGGTGCAGAAAACAAGGCCCGCGGTCCCAGTGAGTGAGGCCCAGGAGACTGGGGTCCCCGGGGTGGGGGAATGGATTTGTTCACATGGACGACGAAGGACATCTGACAGTAAGTCAGCGCTCCCCCTTTTCTGTTCCCCTCCCATTGCCCTTGTACTGTCGCGGGAATGGCTGAGGGTAAACAGGAGGCCACACTGGTGGTGGACGCGGGTGACCCAGCTGAAGCAATGGGATCATTGCCTGACACAGAGGCCCAGGAGGCTCAGCCTGTGGTTAGGCCAAAGGTGCAGAAAACAAGGCCCGCGGTCCCAGTGAGTGAGGCCCAGGAGACTGGGGTCCCTGGGGTGGGGGAATGGTGGCACAGCTCTGCACTGACCAACCCAGATGCTGGTCGGGCATATACTCCGGGTGCCGGGGCCCCTCTGATGGAGTGGAGGGAGAGGCATCTAACAGAGGAGGACGAGGAAGAATGGAGTTACTCCACAGCACCCCGGCAGTATACTATGGAGGTTCTGAGAGACCGGTTCGGGGAGGCTGGGTACCAGGAGCCCCCCTCGTGGCCGAGACGGGAGGCGGTGCGAGAGACAGCATCATGGCACCGGACGGAGGCACCACCGAGACAAACAGATCCAGCCCGGTTCCATCTGGCCAGTCCACAACTCAGAGTAGCCCCTGGTCTGGGTACCCCTACGGTGGAAGGCCCTGGTCTGAGTGCACCACGAGCACAGTCACGGCCTGTGTGGGCAGGCAGGTCGTCGACTGACCCATGGGGAGCACCCTCTGGGCGGGGCTCAGACCAGCAGGGGGTGGGATCCGGCAACCAGGGGTTGCCCCAGTTGGCTGATGCTGCACGGGGGACGGGCCAGCCTATGGGGCCATGGGGTCCTGGGGTGGTTTGGGGCCCGCCGCCTATACCTGTGACGTTTGATGGAAACCCGGACTGCCTCGCAATGTTCCTGAGCCACGTTATCAGCCACCTGGACTGGTACACCCGTCTCTACCCGTCTCAGTGGGCGATGGTGGTGGCGGTTACGGCAGGGCTGCAAGGTAAAGCAGCGGCATGGGCAGCGGACCTCTACAACGACCATGCCAGGGAGCTGGCCGACGCTGGTCTGTTCCTGGAAGCGCTGCGGTCCCGGTTTGAAGATGTCTCCCGGGTCCAGCGGGCTGAGGCCGAGGTACTGGCGCTGCGACAACAAGGTCGGCCCGCAACAGAGTATGTTCATGACTTCCGGCGGGTGGCTGGTAGACTGCGCTCCTGGCCAGAATGCCTCCTAGTCCATCATTTTCAGGCGGGCCTGGATTGGGATTTGCGCCAGACCTGTGTTTTCCAGGGTGTTCCAAGCCGTCTCCAGGAGTGGTTCAGGGTGGTGGTGGATCTGGACACGGGGTTGCAAGAGTTCCGGAAAAGAGGGGAGGATCCGGCCGCACCAAGGAGGGCACTGGAGAGGCCACGGGATGAAGGACGGAGAGTCCAGGCTGTGGGTCCGGGCTCCTCTGGCCCTACCGCTAGGGTGCCGTTCTGTTGTTTCCGGTGCAACCAGCCGGGGCATCGGGCAGCGGAGTGTCCGGCTCCTATTCCACGGGCTCCTTCCTCGACTCCCGGAAAAGCTGCTCCCACCCCCAAAAAGACCCCAGAGAAGTCGAGAGCAGCGCAGCAGCCGGAGGGGGTCGTCTCCCGATGGGTGTTCCTGGTGGAGGAGGAGGAGGCAACAGCGGCCACGAGGTACCATCTGGTGGCCGATGACAGCAAGGACGACGTAGCCGAGGATCCCATGGTGAGTGAGCCCATAAGCCCTTTTGCTATACCTGTTACTCTGACAAGCCCTCAGACAGGTCAACGGAGGGAATACCGGGCCCTCATTGACTCCGGCTGCACCCGGTGTCTGATGAGTGAGGGCGTGGCGGCAGAGGTCGGGATCAGGGTGTGGCGGCTGGCTAACCCAATCCAGTTTGAGCAGGTGGATGGGTCTCTCTTGGGGGGGGCTCCGGCCACTCTCATAACGGAGCCCGTCAGACTGGAGATGCATACTCATTGGGAGGTCCTCCGCTTTATAGTAGTCCATTCCATGACTGAGGCCGTGATCTTGGGCCTGGCATGGTTGGATAAGTGGGGTCCTACTATATGGTGGGAAGGGGGTACCAGAGGTTACGCCTTGGGGTTGGTCCCCGGCCACCTAGTCAGGATCCCGGAGAGCGGGGTGCGGAGTGTAGGGAAGGAAAGGCATCACAGAAGGGCACCGGGCGAGAGAACCCCTTCCCGGCTGTGTACGCTGACCTTGCCGAGGTGTTCAGCAAGAGGGAGTGCAATGTCCTACCACCCCACCGAGCGACCGACTGTGCCATTGACATCGTGCCGGGCGCAAAACTACCCAAACCCCAGATGTATGCAATGACGCCCAGGGAGATGGTGGAGCTGCGTCGCTACATCGACCAGAATCTGGCCCGGGGTTTCATCCAACCAGCCCGCTCACGGATAGCCACTCTGGTCCTGTTCAAGGAAAAGAAAGACGGCTCGCTTCGCCTCTGCGTGGACTTCCGGGGGATCAACGGGGTTTGCGTAGAACACATGTACCCCCTTCCCCTGATGAAGTATCTACTGGCCCATTTGGCCAAGGGACGTGTGCTCACAAAACTGGACTTGTGGGAGGCGTACTACAGGGTCCGCATTAAGCAGGGGGATGAATGGAAGACGGCATTCAACTGCCTGCTCGGTAGTTATCAATTCCGGGTCATGCCGTTTGGTCTGCAGGGCCCCCCCGCGTTATTTATGCAACTCATCAACGAGGTATTGCATGAACACCTATACTGCGGGGTTCTGGTATACCTAGATGATATCCTGATTTATACCACCACCATGGAGGAACACGTCCACTTGGTACAGCAGGTGTTGGAGAAACTGTTAAACGTCCACCTGTTCGTGAAGCTCTCCAAGTGCGAGTTCCACCAGACCCGATTGGACTATCTGGGCTACCGGATATCGGGGGCCAGAGTAGAAATGGACCCCAACAAGGTCAAAGCAGTGCTGGAGTGGCAGGCGCCTCGGACCCGTCGGCAACTACAGAGCTTCCTGGGGTTTGCCAATTTTTATCGGCAATTTATCCCCTCGTTTGCCGCAGTGGCCTTACCCCTGACAGACCTGCTCCGTGCGTGGAATACAGCGACCAAGCCACGCCCCGGGCAACCGCTGGTGTGGACCATGCCCTGCCAGAAGGCTTTCCAGGACCGAAAAGCCTTGTTCGCGAGGGAGCCGGTTTTGCTCCACCCAGACCCCGAGAACCCATTCATAGTGCAAGCTGATGCCAGTGATGTTGCAGTGGGGATGGTTTTACTCCAAAGAAATGGCCAGGGGACGCTACAACCCTGTGCCTATACATCGCGGAAGCTCACGGCTACCGAGCGGGCATGGGCCATCTGGGAGAAGGAGGCGTTCGTGGTGCGGTGGGCACTCTCGACATGGCAGCATTTGTTAGAGGGGGCGAAGGAGCCGTTTGAGGGAACCTTGAGGTACTGCAAACACCGAGGTGCCTGTCTCCGAAACATGTCCGGTGGGCACAGTATTTCCGCCGCTTCCGCTTCACATTGAAGTACGTGCCGGGGGGGAAGAACTTCCTGGCGGACGCTTTGTCGCGCATGCCCCAGTACAATAGTAAGCGGGAGGCGGTGGTACAAGCAATCATGCCCCCATACCAGCAAGCCGCAGCCCGGGTGGTTCCTCATACTGTGGCGAGTGGTCTGGTCCAGGAACTATGGATGGCAGTCCAAGATGACCCATGGTTGAGGGACCATCCAGACCTATTGACGAGGCGGGAGGGGCTGGCCTGGAAAGGTGACAAGTTGTATGTCCCAAGGGTCCTGAGGCAGGCAATGCTCCAACGGTGCCATGATACAAAGCAGGCGGGTCATTTCGGATTCCTGAAGACCCTGCATTTGATAAGGCGCCAATTCTGGTGGCCCCGGATAAAGGCAGATGTAGAGGCCTACATCAAGGGTTGTCACGTCTGTGCCACCACGAAGCCCCGCACGGGGAAGCCCTTGGGGTTGCTGCAAAAGGTGGCGGACCCGACCCGGCCATGGGAGGACATCGCCATGGACTTCGTTGTTGAGTTGCCAGAGAGCCGTGGCCACACCATCATCTGGACCGTTATTGATCTGTTTTCTAAGCAGGCCCACTTCGTCCCGTGTAAAGGGTTGCCATCTGCCCGGCGGTTGGCCAGGCTTTTCATCGAGCACGTATATCGTCTACATGGAGTGCCTAGATGGGTTATTTCGGACCGGGGGGTGCAGTTCACGGCCCGGTTTTGGCGTGAATTCCTCCGGTTCATCGGGTTGTCCCAGGGCCTCAGCTCGGCATACCACCCCAGCACCAACGGAGCGGCTGAACGTGCGAACGCCATGGTGGAGCGCTACCTGCGGAACTACGGGTCCTATCAGCAAACGGACTGGGTCGACCTACTGCCGTTTGCGGAAGTAGCTTATACCAATGCGGTGCACAGCAGCACCGGGTTCGCTCCCTTCCGGGTGGTGCATGGTGTGGACTTCGTCCATATCCCCGAGCGCCCCCAGGGGACCCCCTCGCCCTCCCTACCCTAGGAATGGATAGCACACATGGGGGGGTTATGGGGTACGGTAAAGAATGCCGTAGCGAAGGCCGAGGCAGACACAAAAGCACAGGCCAAGAAGAGGGGGTCCCACAAGCCATTCCAGGTGGGCGACTGGGTATACCTGTCAACCAAATACCTACGCCTGGGAGTGCCCTGTAAAAAGCTGGGACCAAAGTACTTATGGCCCTTCCAGGTTGTCCAGGTCATCAACCCGGTAACAGTGCGGTTGCGGCTACCCCAGTTCCTGGGGAAGGTACACCCAGTATTTCACAGTAGCCTGCTAAAGCCAGCAGGGGGTTCCCCAAGTAGGCCCGTGGGTGAGGCACCGGGTCCAGTCTCTGGGGAGCACTTTGAGATACAGGAGGTCCTAGACTCTCGGAGGCATCGTGGGTGAGGGAGGAGGACGTCCACGCACCACTAGTGCAAACATTTCACCGCTGATACCCTGGGAAGCCGGGAGGCGGGCCAACTGAACCGTCTGCCAAGGTGAATGTGCACTCATATGATTCTCCTTGCCTTCCAGGTGGAGCCCTGGTAGAGGGAGCTGCCTGTCAAGCCCCGTGGGCTCGACATTCACAGGAGGGGGGGCAAGCAGCCGGCCGCCGGAAATGCCACGCAGGAGGAAGAGCTGTCCCGATCCGGTGGCGCGTGGGAGACTGTGGTGCACGGCCGGCCGCCGAGGCAAGTAGCTGGCCGCCGGAAATGCCACGCAGGAGGAACAGCTGTCCCGACCCGCACGGCAGCCTACAGGATGGCCCGTCGGCACCTGTCTGGCTCAGCTGGCTGGCACTCCGTCGTAGTCAGCTCTGGCGGCAGCGGGGATTCCCTGGCGGTGCAGGATGCGGCACGTCGATGTCACCGATGGGCGGGGCATCCCACGGAGGCTCCACAGCCTGTGGCTTCTGCAGCGGCACCCGGAGCAGCTTACCAGCGTGTGGGAGAGCCGGGACAGCCCAGGAGTCCAGATTGGCGGCCCAGGGTGCAGGATGCGTCCGTCAGCGGCAGGGAGTCGGACGATGCCATTCCAGGCCAGAGCAGCCCGGAGCCATCAGCACACGGAACGGCAGGAGGGAGCCCGGGCATTGGAATGCGGCTTTTTACCTCCGAAGGCCAGATGCTGGCTTGCTGATTGGGGGCGGAACTGCAGGGTGGGGGAGGCTATGTAAAGCACTGGGAGCAGATCACTCCCAGCGCTGACTTTATTACTGCACAGAATAAACCTGCTTGTCAACTCGTTCCTGCGTTCCTGGATTTGTTCACACGGACGACGAAGGACGACTGACAATAACTTTCTATTAAATTTGAAAATGGAGGATGAACAAGTGAAAAATACAATGATACAATGGGCAAAAAACTTTGGCTATAATGTAGAATTAGAGAAATGGCAAAATCTTTGGGAAAGAAATTATAAATTGACAATGTCAACCTCTTATAAAGAAAACTTACATAAGATGTTTTATAGATGGCACTTACCACCTGCTAGATTAGGAAAAATGTTTAAAAATATGTCTAGTAAATGTTGGAAATGTAACCAAAAATCTGGCACATATTATCATTTGTGGTGAACCTGTGTTAAAGCAAAAAGAATTTGGACAAAAATACACATTTGGTTAGAAAAGATGTTAGGAAAACATGTAGATTTTAAACGTGAACTTTTCTTACTTGGTATAATACCAGAAAAATCTGATAAGCAAAGTGTATATTTAACATTGCATGTACTAACAGCAGCGAGGATTGTATTTGCTCAGCACTGGAAGAACGAAGAAACACCACTAGACGAAGAGATAATCAAGAAGATATTGGACTGTGCTGAAATGGACAGACTTACATTGAGGATCAAAGAGAAAGAAGATACAGATTATTTTCAAACATGGAATTTATTTTATCACTGGTTGGAAAAAAGGGGTAGAGACTAAGAATGTAACTTGTATTATTAAGCAAACAAATTAACCCAGACAACACAATGTTTATTAAGCACTAATAAAATGTAATAATAGAAAATTAATTTAAAAAATTGGGGGGGGGGGGGACCACACACACCCAGGAAACTACAGACCAATCAGCCTAACATCAATACCTAGGAAGATACTGGAAAAGATAATAAAAAAACAGACCTGCGAACATCTAGAAACAAATAAAGTTATAACTAAAAGACAGAACGGGTTTGTTAAAAACAGATCATGCCAAACCAATCTTATTTCACAAAGTGACTAAATTAGTAGACCAGCGAAATGCTGTGGACATAGTATATTTAGACTTCAGCAAGGCGTTTGACAAAGTAGACCACAACCTACTACTTGGTAAGCTAGAAAAATGTGGGATTGTTTAGATATCTAAAGGTGATTGACTTTAAGAAAATTACAATGGATTAAAAAAAAGTGTTTTGAATAAGAGTTAAAAGACTAGAGGACTAGATTTATTAAATGGAATATTTAAAGATTAAATATATTTTTAATTATGGTAAAAAAGAATGAAATTTTTTTGGAAATAAATATGTATTAGCTTATAGGAAATAGGGATTTTAAGTAGCATACTATCTTTTTATTTATTTTTTATTCTTATTCTTTTTTCTTTTTTTAGTCTTATTTACTACTTAAGAAAGGTAAAAGTATTGGGTTGGCTTACATGAGAAAAAATAGACTTAAATATTTAAATGTAATTAACTTTGAGAAAATCTTAACCAGTAAGAATGTTTTGAACATTGTGGGAAAAACAAATGTAAACAAGAACTGTAAACAGGATCTATGATGAGACAACCACAATGACTAGATACAAAAGGAATATTATATTGATGTGATTATTATCTGTAGAAATATTAGAAAACTTTTATACTCAATCATCATTCATTAAAACAAGAATTGTATTAACTTAAGGTTGGTAAAAGAGAACATTATGGGAAAAAGAGGAAATCAAGTAAAGTTATTATGTGGATTATAGATTATAGAAATCAACTGTTAGTGAATGTTTCTTAAATGTAAACCCAGACAACACACTGTTTACTGAATATTAAGGTGATTATGTTAAAAAATTAATAAAACATATTTTTTTAAAAAAGAAAAATGTGGGATTGACAGCATCACCACCAGATGGATTTTTAATTGGCTGACAAACCGTACTAAACGAGTAGTCCTTAATGGTACTACATCTACATGGAGGAAAGTAAGCAGTGGTGTACCGCAAGGTTCCGTCTAAGGCCCAGTACTCTTCAATATCTTCATAAAAGACTTAGATGAGGGAATAGACGGGGAACTCATCAAATTTGTAGACGACACTAAGCTGGCAGGAATAGCCAACACCCCAGAAGACAAGCTCAGGATTCAAAAAGATCTTGACAGACTTGAACAATGGGCCCTATCCAACAACATGAAATTTAATGTAGAGTAAAGCAAGGTTTTACACCTGGGCAGGAAAAACCAAAGGTACAGATTAAGCAAAACCTGGCTCAAAAACAGTAACTGTGAGAGAGACCTTGGAGTCCTAGTGGACGATCACTTAAACATGAGCCAGCAGTGTGTGGCAGCAGCCAAAAAAGCTAATACAATCCTTGGTTGTATAAACAGAGGCATAGTATCAAAATCACATGAAGTATTAGTAACACTTTATAAAGCCTTAGTAAGGCCACATCTGGAATACTGCATCCAGTTTCGGTCACCACATTACAAAAAAGATGTTGAGACTTTGGAAAAAGTGCAAAGAAGAGCAACTAAGAGGATTAAAGGCCTGGAGACTAAAACCTATGAAGAACAGTTGCAGGATTTGGGTTTGGCTAGTCTAGAGAAAAGTACTAGGGGGGACATGAAAGCAGTATTCCAGTATTTGAGAGGCTGCCACAAAGAGGAGGGGGTCAACTTATTTTCCAAAGCACTAGAGGGCAGGACAAGAAACAATGGATGGAAACTAATCAAGGAGAGAAGCAACCTGGAATTAAGGAGAAACTTCCTAACAGTGAGGACAATTAACCAGTGGAACAGCTTGCCTTCAGAAGTTGTGGGTGCTTCATCACTGGGGTTTTTTAAGAAGAGCCTGGACAGTTACTTGTCTGAAATGGTAGGGTCTCCTGCTTGAGCAGGGGGCTGGAGTAGAAGACCTCCAAGGTCCCTTCCAGCTCTATCCTGATTGTTTGAATTAGAAAAGGGCTATTCCCTTCATGCTGTAGTTTGGTTCAAGGAAGGGTTTTACATCAAAAGATTTCACAATGTTCAAGCCAACCCCATTACAGAATGATTATTTTTAGACAGTTTGTAATTCAGTATGTTTTTCTATGTAGCTGAACCAAACTTAGAAAATAACCCTACTGCTGTTTGCTGAAGGAATAATTGAACTCTGTTTAAATTTATGAAGTCGTGTTTCTTTTTTAAAAAAAATATATTTTATTGATTTTTTAACATAATCACCTTAATATTTGGTAAACAGCATGTTGTCTGGGTTTATATTTAAAAAAACAGTCAATAGCAATTAGTTTCTATAATTCTCTAGTCCACATAGTAGCTTTGCTTGATTTCTCTTCTTCCAATAATATTCTCTTTTGCCAACCTTGAATTAATACAATTCTTATTATTTTGATAAATAACAATTAAATATAGACATTTTTCTAATATTTCTGCAAATAATAACCACATCGATATAAAGCTTCTTTTCTAACTGATCATCTTGATTGCGTCGTCATAGATCCTGTTTACAAAATTCTTATTTAAATTTATTTCCCCCACAATGTTCAGAACATTCTTACCGGTTAAAATTTTTTCAAAGTTCATTACACTTAAGTATTTAAGTCTTTTTCCTCATACAGACCATCCCAACACTTTTACATTTCTCATGTCTTAAAAAAAAAAAGAGAGAAGAAAAAGAAATAAGAAGACAGTATACTACTTAAAATACATGTCTCTCTTAGGCTAATATACATTTATATCCAGAATTTTTCTCTTCTTTTTAACCATATTCAAACATATGTTTAATCTTTAAATATTCCATTTAATACATCCAATTATCTAATCTTTTAGATCTATTGAAAACATTTTTATCCATTGAAGTTTTCTCAAGATCAATTACACTTAAGTATCTAAAACATTTCCTTTATATAAACCATCCCAACATTTTTATATTTCTCATGTCAAAAAACAAAACACAAAGGAAAAAAGAAAGGAAAAATACTATATTACTTGAGGGGCTCATCCCTCTTAAACTAAAATTCATTTATATCCAAAATCTTTCTATTTCTTTAACCATATTGAAACAGATGTTTAATTTTTAAATATTCCCTCTGATAAATCCCATCATCCCATCACTTTAGCATTTATTTTTTTTGCCAAACATCTTTCCTGATCAATATGCTCCGCTGAATCAAAGAGTCTTCCCATAGTCTTGTAGATGTTGTAGGTACAAAAGGCAAATCAAGTAAGATGTTTTTATGGGAAGGTTTCGCCCCTTCGTATTCATTGAAAAACTTTTCCTTTCTTTCTCTCTTAATTTCTCTTATCATTTTTTGTCTCTCAAGTTGTCGTAGTTCTCCTGACAGCTCTGTAATCCATTTTGTCGAATCTTTTTTCTTGTCCTCAGACTTATTTTGTGATCTTAGAGTATAAGTTAACTTTTCCATATCCAATATTTCCTGCAAGTTTTTTCCCACCTGGGTTAAGTCATACTTCCTTCTATTGTTAGGTTCCATCTTTAAATCTCTTTCCTCTGGTTTATGTTCAGTTGTCTGTTTTATCTGCTCACTCTCTATTTTTATTTTCTGAGAGTTTTTTTGTTGTAAAGTTAAATTGGAGATGTATTCATTTATATTTTCAAAGTTATTTTTAATTTCCTCGTGGTTTGAGATCATTGTTTTTGAATTAGTTGCAACATAGCATACATCTCCTCCTGGAAAGTGTTTGTTTTTTCTTGGTGTATTCTTTCTGCAGATCTCTGGTTTTCCATGATAGCCAAAAATCAGGGTTTTCCTTTCTCTGCAAACAGCTTTAGAGTCACAGTTGAGTAGGTATTTATAATCCAGAAAGGTCAATTTTGTTTTCTAAAGTTTATAATTCTCGCTTTGTAGGTAGCCCAAAATGTTTTCTTTCTTTTTTTTGTCACAGCTGTTCTCTGTTATTAAAGCATTGAAGGTCACAAAGACAAGTTATCTTTTCCTGGGCTTTGCCAGTTCCTGTATTGGAGCAACTACTATTGTATATTTTCATCCACCACTAAATGTCAGCACCAATTCGTTTTTCAGTTTTCAAAATAAATAATTGCCGTCTTCTGTTTTCATGATTTAAAAAGAAAATCTTAACAAATTGCACCAATTTCAAACTTATCCAGATTTAGGTCTTATATTCATTTCATTTCAGTATATTTCTGTCCCCCATAAAAAGTTTAATTCGCCGCTTCTGTCTGTAGGAGGGTGGGCAAAGATCCCCCTCCTTCTCACTTTCAGAGGCTTTTTGCTTCTTGTTTCCCCCCCCCAGGAAATCAATTATCAAGTAGAAGAGAGAAAATCAGTGTTCTTAGCCAGTTCCAAGCACGTTGTTTACAGTCAGCTTAAAATAGTGATTTTGGGCTTCAGCTGCTTGTAGCTTGGGCTAGACTCTGGAGTTAAGCTAGCCTTTCTCCTGCTGGTTTCTGGAGGGCTTTCCCCTAACGACCGGATTGACTGCCATCTCTCTGCAGTTGGCGGGGCTTCCCTCCTTCTTTGTCGCTGCGTTTGCAGGCCTGGCGGCACCTGCTGGAAAACCTCCTGCTTCTCCCCCCCCCACAGCTACCTCCTTCGGAGCCGTCCTGATGCTGACAGGCCTGCCGGCATAGGTCTGCCAGCTTTGTCCTGCAAAGCACGGCTCACCCGGCGCTCTTGCCCGCCGTCATGCCAGCAGGCCCGTCGGAATTAGGATGGCTCCAAAGGAGGTAGCTGCAGGTGGGGAGAAGGAGGCTTTCCAGCAGGTGCCGCCAGGCCTGCAAACGTGGCACTGCCCCTCCACTTTCCAACAACCCCGAAATTGCAGAGTAAAGTTGGGCAGCCTCTGAGCACCCCGGACAAGCTGCAGATCTGCTGTAGTCTCGGCTGACGCCCCCTTCCTTGGCAAGGCGAGGCTGCAGCATGCGGCCTTTAGTCGGGGCTGCCGGCATGGTGGTGGGTGGGAGGGCCGGGGGAGCGCCGCTTTGCAGGACAGAGTTACTTGCAAGTCCCGCCCCAGCTATGGCGAGGAGCTGGGGGCAAGGAGAAGGAAATGGAGGGGCGTGGTGGCTGGGCTGCCTTCTGGCCTGCTGGATTTGGGGTTTTCCTTTGATTGGGGGATATGGCCTGACCCTGGCTGAAATTCAAATCCCTCTCTAAGCAGGGATTGGGAGGCTGAAGGCCTCTATCTTTGTGGCCATGCAGTTCTGAAATCGATGGGCTGCTGCTGGGGAGAAGAATCAAAATAGGGCAAAACAAGCATAGTCCACCATGGTTTATTGATTGCAAAGTTTTCCTTGGGTTTTCCTATCTCTTCTTGGGCTATTAAAATCACATTTGCAAGGTCTGTACTGAACACCTGGCTGCAAACTACTCAACCGGATTTTAGCCTAGCCCCTTGTGCAATCCCAGGCCACATTCTGGAGGTAAGAGGATGTAGTAACAGGAGAGAGCTGCAAAATTGATTTGTTATTTATTCTTGCCTTTAGCAGCAATAACTACATTGTTTGACGACTTTGCTAGCAACCTGCAGGCTGTGAACTTTCCTTTCCCCCTTGGGGAAAGAATTCAGGAGTGCTACTGTAGATTTATTTTTCCTGCTAATTACACTATACCTTGTGGGTTTTTTAAAGGAGCTTATGAGAAAAAAAGTGTCTGAAAATTAAAGGATGTATGGATTGGATTGTGAGACAGGGAAGGGATGTACATGGACTTATACACTTCCAGTTGCTGACAGGTGTGCCACTAATATTCTGACTGGACACCTGCATGCTCTCAGGGCCCAAAGATTATCTTCATTCTTCATAGGGCGGTATTGTGGATTAACTAAATTTTTCTGGGTTCTGATTTTAAGGTAAGTATCCTGAGCTATGGAGGCCTTTGATCTTCTTCTTAAATACATAATAATAAAAGAATGAGAACTAAAGGCTGAAAGGGAAGGCAGATTAGAAAGAACAAGACCTTTTGGGGTCTTCAATTCCCTTCCTGTTAAGAGTTCCTTAATAAGGTTTGCTCTTCCGGAACTTCCGGTTTGATGTCATGACGAGACGGGCAAAAGAAACCAGAGCTCCAGTTTCCTAGCCTGATTTCGCTGTCTGGAGACCCCAAGGGGTCGGAAAGTTGCCCCGGAGAGGCGACGAAGAAGAAGGGAAGCCTTGGGAGCTTGGAGCAGATGGCGGTCGGCCCAAACGAACCAAGGAACCTCTTCAAACGGACAGAAAAAAGGCTGCCTGTAAATGCACAGGCAGCCCAAGTCATAGACAACCGGGAAAAAAGCAAAGAACCGCGGCATGCCACGACATGCCGCCAAACAGCTGATTGTCAACAATGTGCTGAGAACTGGGTGAGACTATTTCTTTTATTCCTCTTCCCTATGGACTTGGAAATAGAGATCCCCTGATTGGATAAAATTCCCAAAGCAAAGACCCCAGGAAGATTTGGGAAGAAGGGAGTTAAAAGCGGTGAGAAATTATAAATGGGGGAATGAAATTAACGAATACAAAAGAATATCTAAAAATGGAATTGGGACTCATTTAAAGAAAATTTGGTTAACTCTAACGGCGTGGAAAATCCTTTCCTATTTAATTTCTATGAGAAAGTAACTTAATTTTTTTTTTTAAAACCTGGGATATAGACAAGACAGTAAATAAGGACATCTAGTGGTGAAAGGAGATATTACAACAATACTAAAATACTAAAAAAACCCAGAGAAGCTCTTGACCTTGAAACAACACCTGTTGTAAACAAAAGAATCTTATATGACTTTATGCTAGAAAAGACTCTCTACAATCGTATCTTTTGACCCTGGATATAACTACATTAGAAACTATTTGGAAACAGAGGGCTTTTTACAGCTTTAAACTTTAAACTAACTGGAACATTTCGGTTAGCCTAAAGCAGTTGGCTTGTTTCATGGTTGGATTATAGCCTAAGGCAGTTGGCTTTTTTTTTATTTTTCTTTTTCTCCTTGTGGATTTACAAAACTTGCTCAATTGAAAAATGAGTGCACCAAATCTCACGAAAAAACCCTCTTCTGCACCCTCTTCTGAAACATCCAGCGCAGCAAGTCAGGGATCTATTGAAACAATGTTGCAGCAAGAAAAAACAAACAGTGATCAAAAAGAGATCAAAAAGAGATGCAAGCCACACTACAGCTAATTCAAGAATCAATACAGAAAAATCATGAAGAGACAAAAAACAACTTTGATAAACTAAATGAGCAAATGCTGGACATAAAGGCACAATTTGATGCCCATCAACAAATGATTGCCAAAAATGAACAAAGAATTCAGAAAATGGAAAATAAATCAGGAAAAATTGATTAAAAAATGGAGGCATTAATGGAAGAAAATGAAAGATTAGAACGAGCAAATCAAAGCTTAGAAGGTACAGCTGCAGCCTTGGAAATGGAGAAAGCTGTACACTACCTAAGATTCCAAAATATACCTGAAGACAAAGAGGAAGATATAGCAGAAGTGATCATTAATCTATTGGCAGAGGCCCTAAAAACAGAAAGAGCAGAGATACAAATGGAAATAGATGAAATATTTTGAATGAATTCAAGCTACGCGAGGAAATACATGTAAGATTTATAAAGAAAAAAATAAGATATGAGATACTAAGAAGAGTTAGAGATGAACCATTGCAATATAAAAATAAAGAAATTGTGGTGTTGAAGCAGATCCCTAAGAGAATAAGAGACACCCGAAGACAATATCACTTTTTGACTACAAAGTTAATCGCAAAAGGTGTAAACTTTAGATGGTTAATGCCAGAAGGGATCCTAATCAACTGGAACAATACAAGATATTGATTAGATTCAGTTTGGAAGGCAGAAGACTTTGACGAAAGAAACAGAAAATTCTTGGATGAAAGAGTACAACATCAACAAGAGGATAGAAAAGGCCAGAAGCAGACAGAACAATTAACAGAGGAAACAACTATACAAACAGAAGGCGAGAAAGAGAAGCCAGATTAAGAGGGTGAGGGAATAGCAAGAGAGCAGAGGACTACGAGATCGACAAGACCTAAATATAAGTAAATAAAATGGAGAAAGAAAACGGATTTTTTTCAGTGAACATAAATGGACTGAACTCCCCATCAAAAAGAAACAAAATCGAGTGCTTCCGGTGACTTTGCTGACTGTAGACCCGGGGAAAATTGCTCCGCTCCCCGGGTCCGAAATTTCTTCGCTGGCGGGCCCATTTGGGCTAAATGCCACCCTGGAGGGGTGGCCACCGAAGGGCGAACCTTTGAGGAATGGGAGCCGGCAGGAGCCGGCTTACTGAACCCAAAGCAGCCCCTGGAACCAGCAAAAGAAAGGCGGATCGCATTTATGTGAGCCGCCATTCCCAGCTGATTGTCGGAGACAGAAAACAGCTGATTTGGAAGGCAAGCAGCCGGGACGGGTGAGAATATGCTTCTTTTCTCTTTATGAAGTGGATTTCATTGAAGATTGTCTTTAAAACGAAGCTGGAAGGCTGAAGGGAGGAAGGAGGTGGATTTGTCCCCCCCCTCCCGGATAATCGGCGGTTTAAGCGAAAGAACTGACTTGGATTACCTTAAAAACCTTTTTAATTGGAGAAATTACTTTATTTTTGGAAGGAGAGGAAGACTTAATAACTGGGAAAAGCTACTCTGTTTTTTTTCTGTTATTTTTATTAACTTTAAAGAACTTTAAAGAACTTTTAAACTGTGTTCCCACTTTGGACATTTTTTTCTCTTCTTTACCACCTAGCGGCTACATTGTAATTTTCCTCTCTTTGTTCTCTGATAGCTTTGTTTATTCAGCTGCAAGACTTGGCTGTAAGCCCAGACATCCTTATCTCTCTCAAAAGCTACTGAGAGGGAAGTTCCCTTCTCCTTCTGTGACTGTTTGGTCTTTTTAACTAGCTATATATATTTTACAGCAAAAAAAAAAATATAAGAGAAGGGAATTTATCTTTTGGGTTTTGTTTTTTCTTGTGGGTGACTGTGGAATAATTTTTTTAATTTACAATTAGATCATTTTTCTTTATAATATTTTTGTTTTTACATGACAATTCTTTCTTTTCTTTTTCTTTCTGGTTTTTCTTTTGGATACAAATACATCTTTTTTCTTTTTGGCCTTTTTGTCTGCTTTTTTTACTTTTTCTTTTTTTATTCTCCCTCCTTTTTGGATGGTTGTAGAAATTTTTTGTTGTTCCCTTTTTTTTCTCTTCTCCTTAACTAATTTTTTGCTGGAATTATTAGTACTTTTTTTCTTTACTTTTTCCTTTTTTTCCGGTTAAAAGTACGTGTGCCTTGTCTCCTGATAATAGGAGGGCATTGGATTACAATTGGCCATCGGGCCCTCTGGTGGATTATAACTGGCCATTGGGCTCCTCAGTGGATTATAAATAAATACAACAACTAGAAGATGAGCGTCTCAAACTTGGCTAAAGGGGTGAAGAAGGGCTCTTTGGCCCCCGCCTCAACCTCGGTGAGCCCAGCTCCTCAAAAATCAATTACCACATTTCTACAACAGGAAACTCAACAAAAAGATACGAAAGCGATACTCCAAGCAATTGCAGACTCCAAAATGGAAATGAAAAAAGATTTGGATAAAAATTATGAAGACTTGAAAAGTGATCTTCTTAAAATGGATCAAAAAATGGAAACTTTCCAACAGGCGATGATAGATACTCAACAAAGAATGCAAAAAATAGAGGATAAGTCAGAGATGGTTGATCAGAAATTAGAAGCATTACAAGATGAGAACCAGAGATTGGCACAAGTTAATGCGGAATTGGAAGACAGCATCGCTGTTATGGAGATGGAAAGGGCGTCATACTTCTTGAGATTCCAAAATATCATAGAAGAGAAAGATGAGAACCTGTTAGAGTTGATGTGTGAGTTATTGGCGGAACGACTTGGAATGGAAATGGATCAAATGAAAAAAGAAATGGACCAGGTCTTTAGAGTCAATTCAAGCTATGCAAGAAGAAATAGAGTTCCCAGAGAGGTTCACGTAAGATTTCTTAAAAGAGCAATACGAGATGAGATTTTGAGAGCAATAAGAGACCAACCACTGAAATATAAAGATAAAGAACTTGTAATTCTTAAACAGATCCCGAAGAGAATAAGAGAAGCACGAAGAGAATATCAATTTTTGACAAGGAAACTGCTGAATAAAGGAGTGAATTTTAGATGGTTGGTCCCAGAAGGATTACTAATTTTTTGGGACTCGAGAAGATACAGATTGGATACCCCACTTAAAGCAGAGGAATTTTTTAATAATCATAGAACCTTTCTGGAAGAAGGCGACATCAGATCTAAAAAACCAGAGGAAGAAGCAGGAGCATCGAAACAAACAGAAGAGGAAGAACCTAAAAAGACCCAATCAGAAGAAGATGTAAGACCCAAGGATCAGAGACAGATAACCTCTCCTAGAAGACTGAGATCTAAGTACAACTAAAACTATGGAAGAAATTGAAATTTTTTCAACAAATATAAATGGTCTTAACTCCCCATCAAAAAGGAGTAAAATATTTTATAGATTACAAAAATTAAAAATGGACATAATTTGTCTCCAAGAGACACATATAAAAAGACAACACTTTAGACTTCTAGAACAACCAAAAATAGGCAAACTTTATTTTTCATCGGCACTGCAAAAGAAAAGAGGGGTAGCTTTTTATATAAAAGAGAAGATGAATCCAAAACAAATTTATGCTGATGATGAAGGAAGATTATTAATGGCGGAAATTACATGGAACCAAAAACAAATTTTGATGATTGCGATATATGCCCCCAATGAGAAACAAGACCAATTTTTCCAGCAACTATATGATAAATTAATGGAATTAAACTATCAAAACCTTTGTATTAATGGAGACTTTAATGCGATAACCGATGCAAAACAGGAATATAAGAGCTACAAACAAGGGAAAAAAGGGGGAAATACCTTATCTAATTCTTTTCTAAAGATGAAAGACGAATTAGGTATACAAGATATATGGAGAGAAATGAATCCAGATAAAGCACAATATACATTTTATTCAAATAGGCATAAATCCTGGTCACGAATTGATATGATATGGACTTCTTATGATTTAAAGACTATGATACAGGAGATTGAAATAGAACCTAATATTTGGGCAGACCATAATCCAATTAGAATGACGTGGAAAGGAACTAGAAAGAAACTAAGATGGTGGCTGAACAAAGCTATATTGAAAGAAAAGGAATTTCTGCAATTAGCAACGAAAGAAATGGAATTTTTTTAAAAAATAAATAAGAAAGAAGAAACTTCCATTCAAAATGTATGGGATACAGCGAAAGCTTATTTTAGGGGCGTGGCTATAACCTATGTGGCCAAAAAGAATAAAGAAAAGAAACAAACACAACTTAGATTGAAAGAACAACTTAGTAACTTGGAACTGATGCTACGAAATGATCCACAAAAGAAAGAATTGAAGACACAAATGGAATTAATAAAACACAAATTAAATTTATTGGAAATGGACATAAGGGCACAACAGATTAAACGATGTAAACAGAATTTCTTTGAAAATGCCAATAAACCCGGAAGATGGCTGGCATATAAATTGAAAAAAGAAAGAGAAAAAAGACTGATAAGTAAACTACAAGATTCAAAAGGCCAATTGTACTGCCACAATGATGCAATTAAAAAAATTACTACAGCTTATTATGAGACACTTTATAAAACTGAGGTGGTTTCGAATGAGACAATACAGGAATATTTAAAAGAAGCGGATCTTCCAAAGGTACCAGAGAATATGCAATACATATTAAATGAGAACATAACAATGATGGAGATTACAGAGGCGATAAAAAAACAAAAGAAGGATAAAACTCCGGGACCCGATGGTCTCCCTGCAGAATTTTATATAGCTTTACAAGACATTGTCAGTCCGATTTTGAAAGACCTTTGTAATGAAGCTTTTTCAGAGACAAAAATACCAAATTCATGGAAAGATTCCAACATTTCTCTTATACCTAAAGAAGACACTGATTGTACACAAATTAAAAATTATAGACCAATATCCTTATTAAACGTGGATTATAAAATATTTACTACAATAATGGCAGAAAGAATGAAGAAATTTTTGACTGAATTCGTCCATTCAGACCAAAATGGCTATTTACCAAAAAGGCAGATAAAGAATAATTTAAGGATTATTTTAAATGTGTTGGAATATTATGAAAACCATCCAGGGAAACAGTTGGCGCTTATATTTCTTGACGCGCAAAAAGCTTTTGATAATCTTAATTGGCAATTTTTGTTTCAACAGTTGAAGGAGATGGACTTTGGCGGAAATTTTATAAATGCAATTCAAGCAATTTATAATAAACAATCAGCAAGGATACTTATAAATGGAGATTACACAGACAGCTTTGAAATAAAAAAAGGCACAAGACAGGGATGTCCATTGTCCCCTTTGTTATTCATTTTTACATTGGAAGTGTTGGCTAGAAATATTAGGCAAGATATTGAGATTAAAGGATTGGAGATAAAAGATCAAAAATATAAACTACAGGCTTTTGCGGATGATTTAGTTTTTATTTTGGAGGAACCATTAGAGACAGCTGTTAAACTCTTGCGGAAAATAGAGAAATTTGGAGAAGTGGCGGGGTTGAAGATAAACAGGGAAAAGACTAAAGTATTAACGAAGAATTTAACAGATAAACAAAAAATTCAATTTGCTAAAAAGACAAACCTTCAAATAGCTAA
This sequence comes from Azemiops feae, assembly GCA_023970755.1. Classification (NCBI taxonomy): domain Eukaryota; kingdom Metazoa; phylum Chordata; class Lepidosauria; order Squamata; family Viperidae; genus Azemiops; species Azemiops feae. Next base: position 45,762 of record JALGBA010002703.1, on the reverse strand, counting down.
AAAAGTTAAATATTTAGGTATCTATTTAACTTCAAAATATACAACAATAAAAGAAGACAACTACGAGAGATTACTAAAATAAATAAAAGTGGATTTGGAGAAGTGGAAAAATCTTCAATTATCATTACTAGGAAGGATAGCGACTGTTAAGATGAACATTTTACCTAAGCTAATTTTTCTTTTTCAAACAGTTCCTGTCAAGTTAAATCAAAAATTCTTTGATGAATTAAACGCTACAATAATCAGATTTATATGGCAAGGTAAAAAAGCTAGAATTAAAATTAAATTATTACAAGATTCTAAAGACAGAGGGGGCTTTGGACTCCCGGATTGGAGACTTTATTATCAGGCAGCTATTTTGCTTTGGCTTAAAGAATGGATTACATTGAGAAACAAAAGGCTTCTTTATTTAGAGGGGCATGATTTGCAATTAGGTTGGCATGCATTTTTGTGGTATGAGAAAAATAAAGTACATAAATATTTTCAAAATCATGCTATAAGGAATGTACTGTTTTCAGAGTGGGAAAAAATTAAACATAAAATTTACATGAAAATACCTGAGTGGATTTCGACAATGGAAGCCTTTTCCTACCCAAATTTAATTAATTATGATAAACTCGTTAGCTATAAAGATATTTTGGACAAAGATGGGAAACTTAAAGACAGACAAATTCTTCAGCAACAGGGTATTGACTTAACATGGTGGTCTTACTTGCAAATTCAGACAAGATATGAAAAAGATATAAAGTCTACAGGATTTTATAAAGAACAGACACCGCTAGACAAAATATTGTTAAAAACTGATGAACATTTGATTAAAAAACTCTATAAATTTCTGCTAAGCTGGAAGATGGAAGAAGAACAAGTAAAAGAAACAATGATAGTATGGGCTAAGAACTTTGGATATTCTATAGACTTAGAAGATTGGCAAAAATTATGGGACCGAAATATTAAACTCACTAAAGCGGCTGCATATAAGGAGAATTTATACAAAATGTTTTAGAGATGGCATATGACACCAGTTAGACTAGAGAAAATGTTTAAAAATGTATCAAATATGTGTTGGAAATGTAAACAAAAACCAGGAACTTATTATCACATCTGGTGGATATGCCCTAATGCAAAGATATATTGGCTTAAAATTCACAGATGGCTAGAAAAGATGACTAAGATACAGATAGAATTCAAACCGGAATTGTTTTTATTAGGAATATTAAGATCTAATTACGGAAAAGAGAATGAATATTTAATTTTACATATATTAACAGCCGCGAGAATAGCATTTGCCCAATTTTGGAAAAATGAAAAGATACCACCTGACCAGATTATTATTATGAAAATATTGGAATGTGCAGAAATGGATAGATTAACTTTAGAAATTAAAGAGAAAGAAGACACAATTTTTTTTAAAACATGGGAAAATTTTTATCAATGGTTAGCAATGACAGAATAAAAAGGATGATGAAATTAAATAAGATAAATGATGTACTTTCTTTTGAATATTATTTTTTAACTTTTTGGTTAGATGTTTACATTTAACTATAATTAATTATAATTAATAAGCGTTATATTGACATTTATATGTAACTATATTTACTTAATAATACATCACTAATAGTATACTGATTATTGTTATTTATAGAATGAATGATATGTATTGAGTTAAGTTTTTACCATTAATAGTGATAAATTTATTAATATAGTTTTTTAGTATTATGTTAATCATGCATACTTAATATGTATACCCGGACGACAGTCTGCTTGCTAAAGCATTGATTTAGTGTTGGGGGTAACCCCATTATTGTATCTATCCTTACCCTTGGTTTAATCCTTGTTTTTTACCCTATGTTATACCTTTACCTACCCTTCCCTTTCTATCCCGATAAAAATAATAAAACATATTTTTTTTTAAAAAAAAAACTGTCTACCCAGAGGGGTGCCCCATCTTCTCCTTGACTGGTACCAGTTAACTATGGAGGTGGAGTTAGATCTGATAGATTACCAACAGCATACTGGTCAAGATCTTCGCCCTCGTCCTGCGGGTGAGAGACGGATGGCTGGTGGAGGAAGTAAGAATAATGCTGCCGGAACCAGGAAAGAGAGACCCCTTCAGGGGATGGGAGCATTTTTTCGATGTGGTAAGGAGGGACACCGAGCCATGGAGTGCCCTGCCCCACATCCAATGGCAGCCTGTCACCCTCCTGGCAAGCCTAGGCCAAAGAAGTCAGAACCAAAACCCAAGGAAAGAACCAAAGTGGCTCTACAGGTCATTGAAGTCTCTCCAACCTCTGGTGAAGGGGAGAGAACTCCGACCTCTGAGAACCCTGGGCTGGTTTTCTATGAGAGTGATAGTGAATGGGAGGATAAGCCTATGGTAAATGGTCCTATTTCTCCAATGACTACCAAAGTAGAACTGTTTGTACCTTCTTCAGGAGTAAAGGAGACCCTATTGGACTCAGGTTGCATTAGGTGTGTGATCAGCTTGCCCACAGTAAAAAAAGGTTGGACTGCGGCTTAGAAAATTGAGGCATCCCATAGGGTTCGAGCAGCTAGATGGGTCTCTCACAAGGGGAGAACCTGCAAAGTACCTCATTGAGCAAGTGACTATAAAGTTGGGCAAGCATACTGAAATCATTCATTTTATTGTAGCCCCTGGAATGACTGAAATGATGATTTTAGGGTTAGCCTGGCTAAAGAAAAGGAATCCCCTTATAGACTGGAATAGCAACAAGTGGCAATTAAAGAACAGAGCAGTCAATCAATAAAAGCCACAGGAGGTGCCGGCTAGTTGCTGCTTGCCGGTGGTTAAGAAATCGAAAGTGGGGGAAGGGAATACACAAAAAGCAACCCAGCAGTTAAAGCACACAGTGCCTGCTGAATACAGAGATTTAATGGAAGTATTTAGTGAAAAGGAATCAGATATTCTTCCCCCTCATCAGCCATCGGATTGCACCATTGAGATAATTCAAGGGGCCAAATTTCCTAAACCCAAAATGTATGCTATGACGCCAAACGAAATGGAAGAGCTCAGAAGATTTTTAGATAAAAACCTGGCTCAAGGATTCATCCAACCTGCAAAATTGAAAATAGCTGTTCCTATTTTATTCAGGGAGAAGGAGGGGTGTGTGTCTTAGAATATGTGTTGATTATAAAAATCAGTGGAAAATATGTATCCCCCTTCCACTTATGAAAGATATGTTAGGATATTTGTCTAAAGGGAAAATTTTTACAAAATTATACCTAACAGAAGCCTATTATAGAGTACGGATTAAAGAAGGAGATGAGTGGAAAACAGCTTTTAATTGCCCTTTAGGCCATTATCAATTCAAAGTGATGCCATTTGGACTACAAGGAGCCCCTGCAGTGTTCATGCAGTTAATAAATGACGTGCTACATGAGTATCTATATACTGTAAAGGGGTGCTAGTTTATTTAGATGATATTTTGATTTATACTTAATGTCGAGCCCTCTGGGCTCGACATGGACAGGCGGGGGAGGGCAAGGACAGCGTGCAGGGCAGAGGAGGACGGCGGTAGCCAGCATCCACAAGCCGCCAAGCAGCTGACAAGCCGGCCGTACGTATGCGACGGTCCTGGCCGCCGAACAGCTGACGAGCCGGGCGCATGCCTGCTGGTGGTCCTGGTGGCGTGTTTCGGCCGCCGAACAGCTGACAGGCCGCCGGATGGCTGGAGACGGGCCGCCGGATGGTTGGAGTCGAAGCCGAGGAACGGCTGGATGCAGAGGCTGCTGAAGCGATCTGAGGCTGGCTGGGATGCAGATGCGCAGAGCGGAAAGGCTCCTGGGCGTTGCAGCTGCCTATTTGAGCCTACGTGTCCGGATGCTGGTTTGGCGGGCGGGGGGGTGGGGTTGATTAGCGTGTGTGTATATAAAGCGCTGGGAGGCGGTTGCTCCCAGCGCGGACTTTGATAGCAGAGTATCTGTGTAACTGCATGCCAGAGATTCCTGAACAACCACCTGTGAACCAGACGGCTCCGTGTCTTTCTTACCAGGGGTGAGGTGAGAATCTTTGACAGGAAGTCCGCGTTCCCTACTCTGTTGTCCCTCTTTCCTGTGTCTGTATCCGTTGTGTTCAGTGGACAAGCAGGTTTGCCTGCCTGCCCTCGGTGTTGGGGAAATGGCTGAGGGCACTCAGGTGATGGGCCCTGCAGGGGAAGAGCCAGAGGCGGCTGCAGCTGAGGGGGTGGAGCCAGCCCCTCAGGATGTGGACCAGCCAGCAGTACGTCCCAAGGTGGCTGAGGCTCGACCAGCGGAGCAACCAGGTGACGCCACGGTTGTCCAGGGGTCTGCTCCAGAGGGGGAAGGGCCCTCAGGGAAGTGGTGGCATAGTTCGGCCACCACCGGCCCGGCAACCAGTCAGCCACACACTCTAGGAGCTTTGGGTCAGTCGCTGTCTCAGTGGAGGGAGAGACGTGTCACCGACGATGATGAGGAGGACTGGAGTTACTCCACGGCCCCTGGGCAGGCTACCATGGACATATTACGGGAGCACTTCGGTGAAGCAGGCTTCCAGGATCCCCCCTCGTGGCCAAGGTGGGATCAGACTCCGGAGATGGCTTCATGGTCACGGACCGGCCCGCCATCGCTCCAGTCGGGGCCAGCCCGGTTCCGGTTGGCTAGTCCGAAGTTGAGGTTGGACACCAGTCACGGAGGAGACATGCAGCAGGTGAGGGGCCCAACCCAGAGTGCGGAGAGGCCGCGCGCCGCATGGGCAGGTGGGCCGCCGTCGGCCCCGGTGGCAGCTACCAGGAGGCCAGATCTGGGGGTTGGGACCCCGGTTTGGAGGGGCGCAGACGCCGTGGCACCGGCTCCTAGGCCCACGGCAGACCCCATGCATGGCCCAGGGTGGGGGATGGGTCCCTGGCCTCAGGGACCAGCCTGGGGGCCTCCACCCCTACAGACAACTTTCGATGGAAACCCGGATCGGTTGGCGTTATTCCTTAGTCGAGCTATCAGCCACCTAGATCACTATGCCCACCTTTACCCGTTTCAGTGGGCTATGGTGGGAGCAGTCGCAGCGGCCCTGCAGGGGGAGGCCGTAGACTGGGTGGCCGATCTGCACAGCGACCACGCCCGGGAGCTAGCGGATGTTGGGTCATTTTTGGGAGCTCTGCAGGCCCGTTTCGAGGACGTGTCCAGGGTCCAGCGTGCGGAGGGGGAACTGTTGGTGCTCAAACAGCGAGGCCGACCCGCGGCTGACTATGTCCGAGAATTCTGACGGGTGGCCGGCAAGCTGCGAACATGGCCAGAACGCTTGTTGGTTCACCAGTTCCGGACGGGTCTGGACCGAGAACTACGTCAGGCCTGTGTATACTGTGGGATTCTGAGTAGGCTGCAAGAGTGGTTCCGTGTGGTGATGGACCTGGATGCGGGTCTCCAGGAATTCCGGGCAGAAAGCGGACCAGCTACAAAGACCCTGGCAGTGGTCAGGCAGGCGAAGGGCAAAAAGGCAGGGAGTATCAAGGCAAAAAGGCAGGGAGGATCAGGGACCTGGCAGTAGCAGGTGAAGGGCAAGAAGGCAGAGAGTAAAGGGGAACAAGAATGGAGCACTTCAACAGAGGGAGGATAGGGATAAATTTTCAAAGCAGGGAGTAGAGGGCTAAGAGCAAAGTGTCTCCTATATTACAGCCAAGGGCTATCAAGCAAAGCATCTCCTAAATGGCAGCCTGAGATTTCCTACAAAAGGAAATGTGATCCTGCTGCTGCAAATCTCAGGTTCCTGTTCAGCATTCCTTGTTGGGGAGAAAGCAGCCCTTCCCTTTGTTAAGCAGCCCTATCCTTTGTTATGCTGAAGAGTGAGGAGACAAACCACAGCACAACTGTAGTTTTTAACTTTTCAATATAAACTGCTGCGGGCTCGACACACAAACGAGGGGGGAAGAGAGAGTGGCGCGCAGTCCCCCACGCAGTCGCTGCCGCCGAACAGCTGACGGGGGGCCTTTTTCGGGCGGGCGGTGTCGCCATGCAGCAGCCACCGCCGCCGCCACCACCCAGCCGGTGGAGAAGGAGCTGCTGCCGCCGAACAGCTGACGGGCACGGCCCGTCCCGGGCGGCCGGCGGTGCCGCCATGTAGCAGCCGTCCCCGCCGCCGAACAGCTGGTGGAGAAGGAGCCGCCTCTGCTGAACAGCTGACGGGCAGGCCCGCCGCCGCCACCGCCGAACAGTTGACGGGTGGGCCCGCCGCCGCCAATCAGCCGGAGACAACGCCAGGGAGCTGGCTGATGCTACCCTGTTCTTGGAGTCCCTGCGGTGCCGCTTTGAGGATGTCTCACGTGCACAGCGAGCGGAGGCGGACATTCTGACAATGAAGCAATGGGGCCGGCCCGTGGTGGACTATGTTCGGGACTTTAGGCGGGTGGCCGGTAGGTTGCGTACATGGCCGGAACGCCTGCTGATCCACCACTTTCGGGCAGGACTGGACCGAGACATACGACAAGCGTGTGTGGTCCGAGGGGTACCGAACAGGCTCCAGGAGTGGTTCCGGGTGGTGGTGGCCTTGGACGCGGGGCTGCAAGAGTTCCGGAGGAAAGGGGAGGAGCCAACAGCGGTACGCAGAAGCACAGAAACACCACGGAGTGTTGGACGTGGGACACGGGTTGGGTGCTGGAGGCCCTGGGCCGTTCCCCCAAATGCCTTTGAGGTGTTTCAGGTGCAACCAGCCAGGCCACAGGGTAGCGGAGTGCCCTGTCCCTGTGCCCCGGGGTCTCCCACCGACTCTGAGTCGAGCAGGAGTCCCCATGCCCAGGAAGGAACCGGAAAAACTGCGGGCAGCACACCAGGCAGAGGGAGCCAAAAAACCCCAGAGGCCGCAGGAGAAGGAGGAGGCAGTGCCGGGTCCCAGATACGGGTTGGTGTCCTACGACAGTGAGGACGAAGCGGCGGAGGACCCTATGGTGAGTGAACCAGTACCCCCGTTCGCCATCCCCATTGTACTGACCAGCCCGCAGACAGGGAAAAGGGGGGACTACCAGGCCCTAATCGACACAGGGTGTACCAGATGTTTGATCAGTAAGGCGGTGGTGGCGGGGGCAGGGATTAGAGTGGAACGGCTAGCCACACCCATCAAGTTCGAACAGGTGGACGGGTCTCTCGGGGGGGGGGTCCCGCTACCGTCACGGAGCCGGTACGGTTGGAGATGGGGGGTCACTGGGAGGTCCTCCGGTTCATCGTGGTCTCTTCCATGACCGAGGCTGTGATCTTGGGTCTAGCATGGCTGGATAAGTGGGGCCCTACCATTTGGTGGGAAGGGGGGTTCCGGAGGATGAGGCTCGGTGTGGGTCCCAGGCCACCGAGCAGGGAGGGGAAAGTAAAGGGAGAATCAGGGTTGAGTGTAGTGGAGGCAGGACATGGGGACATGGGGGAGAAGCGTTTGTATCCGGGCGTTTACGCCGACCTCGCCGAGGTGTTCAGCGAGCAGGAGTGTGACACCTTGCCTCCCCATCGTCCAACCGACTGTGCCATCGACATCATCCCTTTGAGGATCTGAAAGCATTATTCGCCAAGGAACCGGTCCTTTTGCATCCCAACCCCGACGTGGCGTTCGTGGTGCAGGCTGACGCTAGTGACGTCGCAGTGGGGCCGGTATTACTGCAAAGGAATGAACAGGGGGTGTTACAACCGTGCGCCTACACGTCACGTAAACTGACAGAGACCGAAAGGGCATGGGCCATCTGGGAGAAGGAGGCCTTTGCCATGCGTTGGGCGCTGGCCACGTGGCGGCATTTCCTAGAGGGGGCACGGGAGGAGTTCGAGGTCTGGACGGACCACAAAAACCTTGAGGCATTGCAGACGCCACGGCGCCTCTCTCCCAAGCATGTCCGGTGGGCGCTATACTTCCGCCGCTTCCGTTTCCGGCTGAGGTACGTACCCGGCGGGAAGAACTTCCTTGCGGACGCACTGTCACGGTTACCCCAGTATCAAAGCAAGCGGGAGGAGGTCGTACAGGCGGTCATGCCCCCATACCGACAAGCCGCCACGCGGGCGATTCCGCATAGCCTACCAGTTGACCTGGTACAGGAACTGCACAAAGCAACCGAAACGGATACCTGGGTGCAAGAACACCCGGGGCTACTGACACACAGAGTCGGGCTGGTATGGAAAGGCAACAAGCTGTACATCCCTCAGGCTTTGCGGGAGGGGGTCTTGCGACAGTGCCATGACGCGAAGCAAGCAGGGCACTTCGGGTTCCTGAAGACCCTGCACCTGGTGCGACGGCAATTTTGGTGGCCACACATGAAAGCGGAGGTGGAGACCTACGTACGGGGTTGCCATGTGTGTGCCACCACAAAACACCAACCGGGAAAACCGGCAGGGCTGTTACAATCGGGCGCCGACCCAACCCGACCGTGGGAGGACATCGGGATGGACTTTATCGTGGAGCTGCCGGAAAGTCGTGGTCACACCGTGATCTGGACCGTAATCGACCTCTTCTCCAAACAAGCCCATTTCCTCCCATGCAAAGGGCTGCCGTCCGTCCGCCCGCAAGCTGGCCAGTCTGTTCATCCAGCACATATACCGGCTGCATGGAGTACCCTGACGGATCATTTCCGACTGCGGGGTGCAGTTCACGGCCCGCTTTTGGCGAACGTTTGTCCGGTCCATTGAGTCGTCACAGGGTCTCAATTCGGCATATCACCCCAGCACTAACGGCGCAGCAGAAAGGGCGAATGCCATGGTCGAACGCTACCTCAGAAGTTACGTCTCATACCAACAGACTGATTGGGTTGATCTCCTGCCTTTCGCGGAGGTGGCCTATAACAACGCGGTGCACAGCAGCACCGGATTCACCCCCTTCCGGGGGGTAAACGGGCAGGACTTCATTCCCATCCCTGAATACACTCAAGGGGACCCCCCACCTTGTCAACCCCAGGAGTGGATAACACATATAGGGTGTGTGTGGGGCAACGTAAAGAAAGTGCTAGGAAAAGCAGAGGCTAGCGCGAAGGCACAAGCCGACAAACGTCGAAAACCCCAGGTCCCCTTCAGGGTGGGGGACCAGGTTTACCTGTCCACCAAGTACCTAAGGTTACGGGTACCATGCAGGAAGCTAGGCCCAAAATTCCTGGGTCCCTTTAGGGTCACCCGGGTCATTAACCCGGTGACTGTCCATAGTCACCACCTACCCCGCCTCCTGGGACGCATCCACCTGGTGTTCCACTGTAGCCTCTTGAAACGGGTGGAGGGGGTTCCCGGTGGCTCCGGGGGGGTACCCGGCCTGGTAACTGAGGTGGAAGAGATCCTGGACTCCCGGGTAAACAGGGGAAAATTGTAATACCTAGTGAGGTGGAAGGGGTATCCCATCACGGAGGCCTCCTGGGTGGGCCGGGCGGATGTACATGCTCCTCGGGCGGTACGCAAATTCCACCGTCAATGTCCAGGGAAGCCGGGAGGGGCCCAGGTGACCAAACCGTGAAAAGGTGTTTACATGTGTCTCCTTGCCTTCCAGGTGGACCCCTGGTAGGGGGACCCGCCTGTCGAACTCCTGCAGGCTTGACACACAAATGAGGGGGGAAGAGAAAGCGGCGCGCAGTCCCCCATGCAGTCGCTGCCGTCGAACAGCTGACAGGGGGGGCCTTTTTCGGGCAGCCAGCGGTGTCACCATGCAGCAGCCGCCGCCACCGCCGCACAGCCGGTGGAGAAGGAGCCACCGCCGCCGAACAGCTGATGGGCGGGGCCCGTCCCGGGCGCCCGGCGGTGCCGCCATGTAGCAGCCGTCCCCGCCGCCGAACAGCTGGTGGAGAAGGAGCCGCCGCCGCCGAACAGCTGACGGGCGGGGCCACCGCCGAACAGTTGACGGGCGGGCCCACTGCCGCCAATCAGCCGGAGCGTCGGCCGGCAGTCCCGGGGCCTCGCCAAGCCAGAATCACCGCGGGCCGCCGCACAGCTGATAGGGGTGTGACGAGGATGCCGGGGCACGCGCGCGCAAGGAGCGGCGCCGGCGAGGCGGGCACCTTTATGGAAGACTGCAGGATGCTGGCTTGTTCAGGGGGGGAAGGGTGGGGCTGGTGACGGAAGGTATATAGCGCGCTGGGAGCAAGCCACTCCCAGCGCTGACTTTGTTTTGCATTAAAGCGACTGTTTCACCGTTCCTGTGTGCTGGTCTCCTCTCTTTGAACAACTGGTCGGGAGGCGTTGAGGGACTGGTAAGGACGTTGACACTGCATCTTTCTCTTTTTCTTCTATTTCCATTAAAATCAAAGTGCATACTTTTACACTAACTAAAAGCTGATATTATATTTTATTTTCAGCTGAGATACCATTTTACCCTACAGCTGAGATTTTTATTTTTTTTATCTTTTTATTTAACTGTTATTTTAACATATTCATCTATCATTTTTATACACCTGTGGATTACAAACTATATCTAGAGAGCAACCTCACTTGCATTTAAGTCCTACTCAATTTTGAATTTTAAAATTTGACATTATTAAATGGACTTTTAGAATTTTACATTTTTAAATTAGAAATTTTGAAATCTGTAGCAAAATCTTTTACATTTTGAACATTTTGTAGGCTTTTAAAATCTTTAATCCTTAAACGAACTAGAGAAAAGAAACAGTCATGGAAAAAGAGACTGACACAGTTGTGATTTGTAAAATATGTTTCATGTATGTGCTTATGGCCATAGTAGACACAAATTACACATGTACCAAATGTAAACTAAATGAATTACTAGCAGAAAAAATAAAGGGTCTAGAGCACGGGTCGGCAACCCGCGGCTCCGGAGCCGCATGTGGCTCTTTGAGCCTTCTCCTGCGGCTCCCAGCCTCCTCCACCATTTATAGAGAGAGAGACAGAGACAGAGAGAGGCACTTGCGCTTCCCTTCTCTCTCTCTCTCTCTCTCTCTCTCTCTCTCTCTCTCTCTCTCACACACACACACACACTCTCTCTCTCTCTCTCTCTCACACACACACACACACTGAGTGGGGGAAGAGGACTGGCAGACCAAGGGCAGGAGATCCAGCCCAATAAGAATGTGTGTCAGCTTGTCGGAGAACAGCGTGAAGCCAGCTTGCCAGGTGAGCAGAAGATCGGAGAGAGGGAGAGAGAGAGGGGAGGAGAGAGAGAGAGGGAGGGAGACAAAGAGAGGGAGAGGGAGGGAGGGAGGGAGAGAGAGAGAGAGAGAGAGAGAACTCATGCACAGCAGCCTCTATTTCTTTTTAATCAAACTCTTCAATCAAGCTCCCCCCCTCCCGCGTGCGCACGGGTGCGCACGCGCAGGTTTTGCACCTCCCAGTGTTTTCTTTTTTCTGGGAAATGGGTCCAAGTGGCTCTTTGAGTGTTTAAGGTTGCTGACCCCTGGCCTAGAGGCAACTCTAGGCACTCTGAAACTCAACCTACAAAATGAGAAACTCCAACCTAAGCCAGAAGACTTTATCCAAATTGAACATAATAAAGTAGAAGACTGATGGAGACGTCACCCATAGAAGAAAACAACAACCAAGAATGCCCCTGCTATCTAGCTTAGACCACTCCCGTGCAGCCCCACCGGAGCTGAGCAATCAATTTCATAGCCTCTCCCTGGAAGAAAGCATGCAGACACCTAGAAAAGAGTATTCAAGTATTCAAGTATTCCTAGAAAAGAGGCATCATCAAGTATTCCTGTCATAGGAAGAAAAGTAGCCCAGATTTCCCCAGGGAAAAAAAAAGAGTGTTGGTGATAGGAGATTCAATTCTTAGGGGAACAGAATCAGCAGTCTGTAGACTGGACATTCAATCTAGGGAGGTATGTTGTCTCCCTGGGGCAAAAATCAAAGATGTGGCTGAGAACCCTACTAAAATAATCAAGCCCACAGATTACTAACCCTTTCTTCTCCTTCATGTGGGGACAAATGACATGAAAATGTACCTAAAACCAATATCAAGAGACTATGAGCACCTTGGTATGAAAGTTAAGGAGTTAGGAATGCAAGTGGTGTTTTCATCTGTACTTCCAACAAAAGGTCAACATCCAATGAAGGAACAAAGGATTTTAGAAATATACCATTGGCTTAAGGGTTGGTGCCACCAAGAGAACTTCAGATTCCTAGATCATGGTCTGCATTACCTATATGAAGGGCTTCTGGCAAGGGATGGGCTGCACCTCACAAGAACCGGGAAGAATGTATTCGGAAAATGACCGGCTCATCTTATCAGAAGGGCTTTAAACTAAAATTGAGGGGGGAGGGTGATCAATCTTTAGTATCTTTAGGACCTAATTCCAAGTCTAAACCCTAAGACAACCAAACAAGGAGGAAAGGATGGGAAGGAACAAAAACTCAGATGCAAAGTAGGAGATGTAGGAAGCATACCCAGAGTCAGCCATAAAGGACTCAGATGCCTATACACTAATGCTCAAAGTTTGGGGAACAAACAGGGTGAACTTGAAGTACTAGTACAAGAGGGCAGATATGATATAGTTGCCATTACTGAAACTTGGTGGGATGAAACTCATGACTTGAATGTACTGATGGAAGGACACAAACTGAAACAGACCTAACAAATAGGAGGTGGAGTTGCACTATATGTAAGAGATCTTTATATCTCTACAGAGATGCACAAAATCAAGGATGAAGGCCTCCAAAATGCACATGGGTCAATATAAAATGGAAAAAGAATGACATTGCCACAGGCATATACTACAGGCCACCCAACCAAGCAGAAGAAATAGATGAACTTTTTGCTAACCAGCTAACTAATGTATGTAGGAAACACACCACAGTAATAATGGGGGACTTTTAATTATCCTGACATCAACTGGGAGACAAACTCTGCATCAAGTGGGAGAGATCAAACAGGTTCTTGACCAACCTAGCTGACAATTTTCTCATCCAAAAAGTAAAGGAGGGAACTAGAGGGACAGTTACTGGACCTAATTCTTACTAACAGAGAAGAAGTGATAGAGGGGGGTGAAGTTGCAGGAACTTTGGGACACAGTGACCATGTCATACTGGAATTCAATATCAAAGTTTCCTCTAGTTTTCTGGTCTTTATATGTATCCTTTATAATCCAATAGATTCCAAAGTATAGGTTCAGTCCTGGAAGCAATATTTTATAGTGATCCTTTGTCTCAAGTATCCAAAAATTGTCAATCAGGCAAGGTTGTAATCCACAATGTTCGAAGTGTTCAAAATGTTCAACCTCTCTGAAAACAGCTCAAAAGTCTCTCCCAGTCAGGCGTAGTCCAAGGTCAAATTGGATCAAACGGAAAGACCGCCGTCTCTCCGTGATCAACAAGGCACCCCTCCTCTTCATTGCCTCTTCGTGGTGACTTTAGGCCCTTTTTAGGGCCCCTAGCAGGGCGAAATCGGGCGCAGAAGGCAGAGCCCTGCCTTCCTATGTCCCGTCCCGCTGTGATGCAAACCGGAAGTCTCTAATGCAGGGACAAGCAATACAACATAATCCAGTGGTGGCGAACCTTTTAGAGACCGAGTGCCCAAACTGCAACCCAAAACCCACTTATGTATCGCCGGGTGCCAGGTGGGCATGGCCCACTGTGTGGCCGTGGCTGCAGTGGTCACGGCAGACTGTGTGGGCGTGGCCACCTCGATGTTGCTCCTGGGGAGGAATGCCTGTGGGGGCCTTGCAGGGTTGGGCGAGATCCAGGGGGTCTCTGGTGGGTGGGGCGGTGGGCAGGAGGCTCGTCCTGCAGGGTGAGGCAAGGGGAGGGAGGGGGCAGGGCGGGGGTTAGGGTTAGGCCACCACTGCTTTCCCCTCAGGACGGAGCACCCCGCCGCTGCTCACACCCAGTGGCAAAGGTGGAGTTTGGGAAGCAGCAGCAGGGCGTAGCCCAGGTGTGGCCCAGCAGCAGCAGCAAAGCTTGTCCTCCCCACTCTAGCGGCCAACAGTGGCTCCTCGGTTCCATCCGAGTTGAAGAAAGCGGAGGCACAGCAGCGGGATTGCTCTCAATAAGGCGGGCGCACACGAGCAAGCAATGCACCCGGCTCTTATTGTTTGAGAGCAATCCCGCTGCTGCGCCTCCGCTTTCAACTTGGATGGAGCTGAGGTAACCAAGCCGCTGCACCGCCTGCCTCCCCCTCCCCCCCATGCCTCAGGGTGCCGCCGCCAGCAGCTTGCTCAGGTCCATTAGGCTGCTGCTGCCGAGGAGAAGAGTGGTGAGGTTTTGTACCAGCCGGACGGCCAGGCAAAGAGGTCAGGGGATGGTGGCTGGCTGGCTGGGGAGGGGGAATCATGGCTGCTTGGGAGGGGATTTGCCAAGCCTCAGGGCAGCAGCATTGGCAGCTCTCCCCACCCGGCCCATTTCCCCGGCTCCGTTACCGGTAGCAGCTCTCTCAGCGAGCGCCCCATGGCCCTCACCGTCAACTTTCCATTGCACAAGCTTCCTGGAGCTGAGGAGAAGTGCAGTTACTGAGCCGCCAGGCAGGTCTGGGGATTGAAGCCCCACCGAAAAAAGCGCTTCTGATCAGCTGCAGCACGCCATGGAAAGCCTGGCTGATACGGGCAAGGCAGGAGCGCACACAGACTCTGCTTTTTTCCTTTGACAGCGATGGGGTTAGGGTTGCTGCAGCTGATCAGAAGCGCTGCCGAAAACAGCGGAGTCTGTGTGCGCGTCTGTTATGCGCTCACCCATCAGCCGTGCTCTCCATGCCTCGGATCAGCTGCAGTGTGCTGTGGAGAGCAAGGCTGATGCGAGCTAGGCAGGCTCGCAAAAAGACTCCGCTTTTTTCGGCGGGGCTTCGGTGCCTGGCCGGCTTGGCCAATTTCCCTCTTTCTTCTCCCCATTCCTCCTCCTCCTTTGACAGTGGCGGGGTTTGGGGGATGATAAATCCCCATTTGTGGTGTGGCTGCCAACCAATCACCGTGCCCTCCTCTCAGGAGGGCAACACCAGCAGCCAATGCCGCAGCAGGAAAAGCGGAAGGCAACGCTGCCCACCAGACCCGCCTGGTGGCTCAGTAACTGCACTTCTCCTCAGCTCCAGGAAGCTTGTGCAATGGAAACTTGACGGTGAGGGCCGTGGGGCACTCGCTGAGGGAGCTGCTACCGGTAATGGAGCCGGGGAAACGGGCCGGGTGGGGGAAGCTGCCAATGCCGCTGCCCTGAGGCTTGGCAAATCCCCCCCCAAGCAGCCATGATTCCCCCTCCCCAGCCAGCCAGCCACCATCCCCTGACCTACTCTTTGCCTGGCCGTCCGGCTGGCACAAAACCTCACCACTCTTCTCGGCGGCGGCAGCCTAATGGACCTCAGCAAGCTGCTGGCGGCGCCGGCCCGAGGCATGGGGGGGAGGGGGAGGATTTTCACTGCCAGACTCTTTAACTTCTTAAAAGTTTACTTGATGCAGAATGCATATCCTTCCCTTTCTGCATCAAGTTAAACAGTCTGGTAGCGAAAATCCAATAGCGGGGAAAAAATCCCAGTCTCATGCATGGGGAATCTGCACTGCCTACCTCCCCCTCCCCCCCTTGCCTCGGGTCGGTGCCGCCAGCAGCTCGCACAGGTCCATTAGGCTGCCGACGCCACCTGGACGCCTGGCCCGCCCAGCACAAAGGAGGTGAAGTGGCCGGCTAGCAAGCCCCGCGTAGAGGTGGTAGAGCACGCCCACGCCCAGCAAGCCAAAGGCCACCCCAAGTGGGGAAAGCCGGATCCCCATTGGCGCCATGGCCCCCCAGTCCCCGCCAGGATTGCGTGCCTCCCCCCGTCTCTGCTGGGACTGGGCGGCCATGACGCCGATGGGGATCCGGATTTCCCCGCTCGGGGTGGCCTTTTGCCTGCTGGACGTGGGCGTGCACCTCTACACGGGGCTTGCTAGCCGGCTGCTTCGCCTCCTTTGTACTGGGCGGGGCTGCCGCTCTGGGCAGCGGCGGCCTAGTGGACCTGCGCGAGCTGCTGGCAGCAACAGCTGCGCACATGCCCACAGAAATGGCTCTGCGTGCCGCCTGTGGCACGAGTGCCATAGGTTCGCCACCACGGACATAATCAAACCAGTGTCTTAGACTTTAAAAGAGATGATTTTAACAAACTTAGAGAGACCTTAGGAAGCATTCCATGGATGAAAATATTAAAGGGGAAAACAACTCAAGAAGCTTGGGAAACACTGAAAAATATGATCATAAAAGCCCAGTCCAACACAATACCACTGAAAAACAAAAACAAGAAATCCAAGAAGAAACCAGCATTGTTGCACAAAGATCTCTCTGATAAACTGAAAGACAAAAAGGATAAGTACAAAAAATGGAAAGAGGGACACGTAACTAAGGCAGAATATCAGCAGATAGCCCAAATCTGCAAAGATGAAGTCAGGAAAGCAAAGGCTCAGAATGAACAGAGTCAAAGATAATAAAAAAAGTTTCTTTCAACATAGAAATAACAAGAAAAAACTCAATGAAACAGTCAGTCCACTAAAGAGAGAAGATAGCAAGGAAGTAACATGCAGCACAGAGAATGCAGAGCTGCTTAAGACATTCTGTCAGCCTCCGCCTGAAATCCCTACCAAAAACCTGGAAAACCTGGGCTGTTTCTATGGAGTAAAACCTCCACAGGATATGAAAATGAGCCATTTGGTAAAAAGATCTACCACCACCAAAATGGCTACGAAGCCTTGGATGGGGGTGGGGTGGGGTGTAAATCAGTAATGAAGTCCAAAGAGACTGTATGCCATGGGCGGGAGGGGGCCTGCGGGGAATGGTTGTAAGAGGCTTGCCGGCTTCTGATGGACTTGGCCCTTCTGCATGTGTGGCATGATGCCACATAGTCCTTGATATCCGCTGCCATCTTAGGCCACCAAAAGTCTCTTAATATTCTGTGCAGAGTTTTGAACACTCTCCCATGCCCTGCTCTCTGGCTGTTGTGGCAAAGTTGCAAAGCCTCTTCTCTGCAAGGGGGGGATCACTGATCTTCCCTTGTGTTTCAAGGCTCCTCCCTCCACCATGAACAGGGATACAGTACCTGCTGGGGCTTCTTTGAGGTCATCCATCCAGGCCCGAGAGTGCTGTGCCTTGATTCTGGTGGTCAGGTCAAGCTGGGTTACCCCAAACCTCTCAGAGGGTGGTGAGTGCAGTGATAGTCAGAAATGAGAAGGCTCTGGCTTGCAAGAAAGTAACTTGCATCAAGTTCTTTGCACCTGGGACATGTTGGATGTAAAAATCAAAGCAAATTGGCTCCATCTAATTTGTCTGGGTGAAAGTGGCTTGCTCTGTTGCAAGACGTGTAGATTCTTATGGTCTGTGTTGACCTCTATGGGAAAACATGTGCCTTCTGGAAAGTGTTTCCATTGCTGGAACACAGATTTAATTGCTAGAAGCTCCTTGTTGAAAATGTCATAGTTCCATTCTGGGGCAGTCAGTGCTCAGAGAAGAAGATGCAGGGCAAAAGGCATTTCCCCCTTTCATTTTCTTATAGAAGGACAGGTCCAACAGCTAAATCCGAAGCATCTGTTGAAACTACAAACTCGTTTGATGGTTCTGGATGTTGAAGGAGGGGTTGGCAGGCAAAAAGCTTCTTTAACTCTTCAAATGCTGTCTGGTGTGTGGGAGTCCAACTAAATTTAACTCCTCTCTTTGTCAATTGGGTGAGTGACCTTGTGAGCGAAGCCAGAAATAAACTTTCTGTAGAAGTTAGCAAAGCCCACAAAACTATAAATGTCTTTGGCTGTGCATGGGGCTTGCTATTCTAGTACAGCCCTGACTTTCTGGGGGTCCATCTGGATACCATTCCTGGAGATATGGTACCCCAAAAAGTCTGTTTCAGATCAAAAGCACATTTTGGGGGGTTGGCAAAGAGATGGTTGTCTCTGAGTCTAGTGAGAACTGTCTGGACATGATCTGTGTGCTGGGATTCATCTTCGGAATAAATCAGGATGTTACCAGGTAGAGGACAACAAATTTATCAAGGAGTTCAGAGAAAACTTGGTTCATAAATCTGGAAACCTCTGCCCCGAGTTTACTAACCCGAAGGGGACTACGGTGTATTCAAATTTGCCATATCTGGTGTCGAAAGCAGTTATGTGTTCATGGCCCTCTTTGATTCTGATCAGATTGTAAGCATTGCGAAGGTCCAATCTAGAGAAAATGTGTACCTTTTGTATTCTATCCAAAAGGTCTGAAATTAGTGGTAGTGGGTAGTGGTCTCTGACCGTCACCAAATTAAGCGCTTGGTAATTGTGGACTACACAAAGAGCCCCCCCTCCCACTTACGCTTGATGTGCTGGAGTCTTGCTTTTTGGTGACAAAAAAGGTTAGAGCTGAAGCAGGTGATTTTGAAGGTCGGAGAAAGCCTTTTTGTACATTAGAGTCCAAATATTGCTTCAAGGTTGTTAACTGTTTAGCTGACATTGGAAACTGCCTTTTGGCAGGTATTTTCACACCTGGGATCAGGTCAAAGGCACAGTCGCAGTCTCTGTGTGGGGGAAGAACTGCTGCTTCCTCCTCCCCAAAAACATCTTGAAAGTCTGTGTACTTACATGGTAGATTGGGAATCTCCTTGCTAGCCTTCAAGGGTGGCTGGTTTTATGCAGCTGATTGCAAGGAGAGAAGCAACCAGGGTAATTAAAAATGACACCATTGCTTTCACTTAATTGTGGGGTCATGAAGTAGCAACCAATTGGCTCCTAACCAGTGGTGGGATTCAGCCAGTTTGCACCACTTCGGCAGAACCGGTAGCTAATTTTTTGTTGCCCAGGCCCAGAATGGACTTCCGGAAGCAGCATCCACACAGAGAACTGGTTGTTCACATATTTGAATCCCACCACTGCTCCTAACACTATGGGGAGGTCCAGAAGGCTAGTTATGAAAAGAGTGAACGTCTCCAAGTGGTTGCCTATGGTTAATTGCAAAAGTATTGTGGGATGTGTAATAGGGCCAGCTTTCAAAAGCCAGCCATCAATAGTTTTTATTTGCAAGAGGAACTTCAGAGGAACCATTGCAATCTCGAGCTCCTTTACTGTTGCCAGGTTTATAAAGTCAGCTGAATCTATCAGAGCAAGTAGGATTTCTTCCTGACCAGAAGGGAGGGATAGAACAAAATCAACCTGTAATAACGTACCTTGGTGTGGTTGTGTGTGAGCCCTGTTTAGTGTTTGGTGAGCCTCCCCTGTGAGCTCTTGTGGGAGGGGTTGTTGCCATTTCCCTGGTCCTGGGGTTTGTGGTCTGGGCAGTTGGCGGTGAAGGAGCTGCTTGGATGTTTGTCTCCTCTCTTGGGTGGTTTTGAAGGGCAGTCCTTGACCATGTGTCCAGGTTCTCCACTATAGAAGCAGCGAGCTAACTCCGTGTGTCTCTGCTGTTCTTCCATGGCTGGGGCTTGTCTAGATGCCCCAATTCATCAAGAGCAGTTGGGGAGCATGGGGTGGAAACGGGAGAAGGCTGACTTGGTCGCTAAACAGTGAGAAACTGGTGAAGCGGGCACAGCAGCGCCTGCATTTTCTGCGCCGCATGAGAAAAGCACATCTTCCTTCCCCTGTCCTGATCACTTTCTACAGGGGGACAATCGAGAGCATCCTGTCATACAGCATCACAGTCTGGTTTGGAGGCATCACTGCTTCAGACAGGAAGGCGGTGCAGAGAGTGGTGAGGATGGCCGAAAAGATCATTGGCAGTTCCCTCCCTACCATCCAGGACATAGCACAGAAGCATTGCTTGAGCAGGGCCCGCAAGATTTTCTGGGACACTACACATCCTCTTCACAACCTGTTTTTCCCTGTTACCTTCTGGAGGAGGCTTCGTGGTATCCGTAGCAGAACATCCAGATTCAGCCATAGTTTCATTCCATACAGCATTAACCTTGCGAACTCTCAAACTTCCTCCTTGCGTTATATATTCAAGATGGACAGTATTTAATATTTATTTGCTATGTATATGTAGGGATGTGGGTCTATATATATGTTGTACATAGTATGTTTAGGTGTGTGTCATGTATATGTTTCACTTTGAGAGCGGGCAACTAAATTTCATTTTTTTATGTGTGCCATTGTGCCCACAATATAAAAAATGACAATAAAGGTTATTTATCTTATTTATCTTATCTTAGGTAGCTGAGGAGATGGCAGGTAGTGATGGTTGGAGCATGGATTTCAGGGAAACATGATTCAATTGTTATGGAGGCCATGTAGGTTGCATCCAGTGTATGGGGAGCTCCTTGCCTGATGATTTCGTTTGCAATCTCATCATTCAGGCTATGTATGAACTGTGTAAACAGGGATGGCTCATTCCAATCCAAATCAGCAGAAATCAATTTGAATTCTTCAATGTAGGAACTTACTCTGCCGTTAAGAGGCGCGGTGGCTCAATGATGCCAGAGAAGGTCTGTACTCTGGTGGTTCAAGTCCTAGCACCTCGTGATGGAGTGAGCTTCCGTCACTTGTCTCAGCTTCTGCCAACCTTGCAGTTCAAAAGGATGTTATATGTTAGTAGATAAATAGGAACCACTTCGGTGGGAAAAAAACAAACTTTGAGTGGCAGTATGAATTCAACCAGTGGCAGACCTGCCCAAATGCGATGTCCGAATGCAAGGTGACATTGGTGGTGGGAAAAGCCCCGGATGTCATTGCAGAATGCTGTCAAGTCTTATAAGCGTGGAGCTAGTCCACCCCATGGTGCACTCTGGATAGCATGCGAGCGTGAACAGAACAGACTGGCAATTGTCGGCAGCCAAACAACTACTTTGTAATAATACTGTAGTCTCCTGGCTAATGTAACATCACCATACACTAAATAAATAATAATAAACTGTGCCATTGCCTTGTTGAAGCTGGCAGAATTGTTCAGTGGCAGTGTCTTCTTGTATGGGATCACCAAAGTGATGTCTGAATCTGTTATCCAGGATTGGTTCATTGCACTTGATGATAGGAAGTGACCATCTGGCGGCTGAAGGCGTGAGGAGGCTGAGAATGAAGGAGACCCATGTTCTGTCTGTTGGAAACTCCCCTGATCAGGTGCAGATGTCATGGTTCCGACAGATGAAACTCTTCAAAGAACTTTGAGGCATTGTTTACCTTAAAGAATCTTTAATCGAGCAGCATAGCTTCGGCACGTACATAGTCAAAGCCAAAATCTGACTTCCCCTCCCTTCTGCACATAGATCAAAGCACAATTCCCTCCTACAACTAACAGTCATAAATCACATTCTCCAATTAGTTTGAAATGCTGGCTTTCCGCCCAGTTTTTTATCCCATGCCTTATCATCTCTTATTACAATATTGTATCTCTAACTAACTCCCATCACATTCCTCCCCCTCCCCCCAGTATCATCTAATTCTAAGAGTAAAGCATAATAAAGAAAAAGGCTGCATCTCCATATGTTGTCAAAGCAAGAACATCCAATGTTAGCAGCATTGACAGCAGATGAATATGTTCCACTGAGCAAGAAATGTTCTCATTTTGACTGAATCTCCTGTAAAATCTCTCGGGTAAACAGCCAGGAGTTTTTGGAATAAGTGTACCGGCTGCTGGTAGTGGAGCTGGAGTAGGCATTGCAGGTGGTGGTGATGGAAGAGGCAATTGCTGAGCTAAATTATGCATTTACTTGAGCATCTGATGCATATTAGCTGCTAAATTCCGCACCTCAGTTTCCAAACCATCTTGGCATCTGCTGATGGTGTCCATCTCTGAATTGTCTGCTGTTGTTCCAGCTTATGGATCCGATGCCATGCTGTGGTTTTCCGGTAGTCCATGAAAATGTTTATGAGTAGATCAGATTAATGTCAGGACCAAGAAATCAGGAGCCAGGATCGAGTTCAAAAGTACTACGAGTTTATTCCATGCTACCTATACACAAGAATCTGATCTACTAACGGTCAAGGCAAATTGGTGCTATATAAGGGTCAACAGACTTCAAGTGGGGGCGGCTGGACTTACGTCTCTTGTGGGAGCAGAGCAACTCCAAACTGATGACACATTTGACCCCGCCCTCGGGCTCAACCTGGTCATCTCCTACACCACAGTAATTTATATTTAGTGTTCCACAGAGGAACATTTAGAAAACCACTTACCTTACAGATTCAGTGATTCTTCAAGTGATGTTTAGAAGGTTCCACTTGCCAGGTTTCATAGAAAACAGTGTTAGCAAAATTAAGATGCAATGGAACAAATATTTACAGGTGTAAAATGATTTTAATATTTGACTACTCAAGAACATTTCCAGCCCAAAAGAGGAAAAACAATTTAACAAGCTTGAAAAAAAATTCTAATCATTTATGTATTACTGAAACACAGATTTAAATAAATTAATAAGGGCATGCCTATACCTAGTTCTTCTAGTTTGCTTGTCTGTGTTCTTTTCTGCAATCTTGTCTTGCCTGCTCACACATCAGAAAACCAGAGTATTTGAGAGTAGGATTTGTCTGTCACCTCCTAAAACTGTCCTTTAATATGATGCATTCCAAATGCTTGAAAACTGAAATAACTGCATACTGCTAAAGTGCTCAAATTAAATTAGTTACAACAGCACAATAACTTCACTGAAGCATCTACTTTTACATGTATTGCCTTTGATAAACAAACAAATGCTAGATGACAAAGATGGTACAATTACACAATAAAAGTAATGATTTTCTTCATGGCTAATTGTGTAATCATAATGCCATTTCAAATGGCATAATCTCAGCAATAACATCTGTGTCATCAGGTAGGAAAGCATTCTTTCAGATAATAAATGAGGATTTGCTTGTTATGTTTTAACCGTAAGATAGCAAAGTAGTTAAACTTATTTGTAAAGCCACATCTGGTATACATCGTTAGAGTGATTTGGTAGGTTTATAAATTTGTAGTGTAACCATGGCATAAAATTAATTTTAACTCAGTAATGACCTAGTGTTATAGATAGAACCCTAAGCAAAAGTTACCTAACCCTAATCCATTGCCTTTTCTTCAGTGGGCTGGAAAGAGCATCCCTATAAATGGAAGATTTTTGTTTAACAGTATTCTGAAACCAAACCATGTCAACTGCTATATTAATTTTTTTCAAAAGAAGGTGAATATTTAAAATCCTTGGGAAGACACACGAGAGAGGGGAAGCATTACATGGCTAAGAACAATGACAAGAAAAATCATTTAACTTTAGATGTAATAAAGCTTTCTTTATTGCTAGGAAGACCTGTATTGATGCACTTTTAATAGACACATTCAAGATCCAGCTACTATAAATTTCAAAGTAATGAGACAAAGTATTCCCACCTTCCACAGTTGGGGTACTCTTAGCATCAGAAGCTTCAGACCCTGGTTCATCAGATCCATCATCAACTGGTATATGGAGGGGAGTGTCATGGCTGCCATTCTGTTAAACTATGCATCACAAGCTGACAGCCTGACATCAGTAACGGGGAGAGGGAGCAGAGGGAGCAGTGGGGGGAGGGGGCGCAGGAAGGGAACTCAAGAGGAATCGAAACCAAGCAGCACCATCCCATGGGAAGCACCAGCCACCTCAAGGTCACACCAAAAGAATGTGGAGCCGGCAACTGAGCGAACACAGGGACCGTTTCCCAAACAATTTAACAACTGATTGGACATTGACTGATAACCAGGCGGTGCGGCAGCAAGTAGTCCCCCGGAGAGCCCGGACCCCACGACAGCCCAGAGATAATCTCCCCCGGACGGGCCGAAACTGGTTCTGCTGGGAGTGAAGTTTAATGGGGACCCCCAACAGTTGGGGCTCTTTCTGGCTCACGTTCTCACATACATGCAAGTGTATGGGAGGACCCTGCCCAACTATGCAGCCAAGATTAGAGTTGTCACCCTAGCCCTGGAATGGGCTGAGGCCAGGTGGATGGTGACCCTACACAACTGCGACACTCCCGAGCTCTGGAACTTTAACCGATTCATGACAGCACTGAGGCGCCAGTTTGAAGATCACTTGGCAGACCAGAAGGCCAGGGATCGCATAAAAATGGTGAGACAAGGGCATCGACGGGTGGCCGAATATACGGAGGATTTCCGCAACTTAGCATGCCACCTCAACTGGCCCAAAGACATCCTGGTAAGCTGTTTCCAAGATGCGCTAAATGATGCCCTGTGGAGCACCTGCACGCTTATATGACTGGTGCGTCCTGGCCGAAGAAGTGGAAATTGACCAGACTCGGAACCAGTACCACCCCGGAAAACCAGGAAAACGAAGGGGAGAAGCAAGTAAACCCTCCACGAACCAGCCGCGATCAACCGCCTGCTTCAAGTGTGACAAGGAAGGCCATCGTGCTGTAGAATGCCGCAGCAAAGCTCCAGCCAAGAAAACAGATTGCCACTCTGGGGGAAAGCCAAGCAAGCCTGCTCAACACTTGAAAGACACAGTCCTGAAAACCACCGAGGTCGTGGAGCTCCCCTGAACCCCAAAGGCAGAGGGTAGAGCTCTGACCCCACCGGACAACTCAGGGACGTCGGAGAGCAACTACGATGATGATCCCTTGGTAAGTGGGCCAATCGACGCCATAACCATGCCCATAGAACTATCAGTCCCAGGCATGGGCAGGAAAATGGCCCTCACTGCATTGTTGGACTTGGGGTGTACCAGATGCCTAATAAGCCCAAACCTAGTCGGGAAACTGGGGGTTCCCCTAAGGAGACTCAAAGACGCAATCGCTTTTTACCAGCTCGATGGGTCAGTGGCAGGGGGCATCCTGGCAAGCTTTGCCACCGAGCCCCTGAGACTAACCATGGGAAGCCACTCAGAGACTTTAGCTTTCATCATGGCTCACGGCATGGAATGGCCTCTTGTTTTGGGGCAGACCTGGTTAATGAAGTGGAACCCCTTAATCGATTGGAGAAAGGGGCGATTAAAGTTCCCAAGGAAGAGAATCCCTCCCCAGGGCATGCGTGATTGTAAAGTAGCGGGCTCGAAGTGGGAGTTGGCGTCGGCGCTGAGTGAGCCAGAGCTGCAGAGCATTCAAAGACAATACCGTGATCTGGCTGAGGTTTTCAGTGAGAAGAGGTCAGATGAGCTTCCCCCTCACCAACCAACGGAATGTGCAATTGAGATCATTCCAGGGGCTAAGCTACCAAAACCGAAGTTATACTGTATGAACCCCAGGGAGTTAGATGAGCTACGTAATTTTATTGACAAAAACTTAGCCCTCAGTTTTATTCAACCGGCCAGACCCTGGGTGGCAGCCCCTGTCCTTTTCTGAGAGAAAAAGGACAGGTCTCTTTGTCTCTCTGCGTGGATTCTAGTTGTTTGAACATGGTGTCTGTGGAGAACATGTACCCCCTGCCCCTCATGAGGGACATGCTGGCTCACTTGTCAAAGGGGAGAACCTTTTCGAAGCTAGACCTGCGGGAGGCATACTATCGTATCAGAATCAAGGAAGGGGATGAATGGAAAACTGCTTTCAACTGCCCCCTGGGATGTTTCCAATTCAGGGTGCTCCCCTTCGGATTACAGGGGGCCCCAGCGGTGTTCATGCAGCTGATCAATGAGGTCCTCCATGAACACCTATATAAAGGAGTTTTGGTGTATTTGGACAATATCTTAATCTACACCTTGACCAAAGCAGAGCATGTGAAACTGGTTAGGGCAGTCCTAAAGAAACTCCACTATGCCAAACTATATGCTAAACTATCAAAGTATGAATTCCACCGAGATAGGATTGACTATTTGGGCTACCGCATTTTGCACGAGGGGGTGGAGATGGATCCGGAAAAGGTGTGGGCCATCATGGAGTGGGCCCCTCCCAGCACCAGAAAGCAATTACAGGGCTTTCTGGGGTTCGCAAATTTTTACAGACAATTTATCCCCTCATTTGCGCAAATTGTGCTTCCCATTACAAATCTGCTGAAAATGAAGGGAGAAAATAAGCCGAAACCTAGCCAGCCATTAAAGTGGACTGCAGAATGCCAAGCCGCATTCGAAAAGCTTAAGAGACTTTTTTCTGTGGAACCGGTGCTGAAACAGCCGGACCCGGAGAAACCATTTGTAATTCAGGCTGATGCCAGCGATGTAGCAGTAGGCGCGGTACTGCTTCAAAAGAACCAGGAAGCCCAGTTGCAACCCTGCGCTTACACATCCAAGAAATTGACTGAGACAGAACAGCGATGGGCTGCTTAGGAGAAGGAAGCTTATGCGGTGCGGTGGGGCCTCCTTACTTGGAGACACTTTGGGGAAGGGAGTAAAAATCCCCTTCCAGGTTTGGACTGATCATAAGAATCTTGAAGCACTAAAAAAAGCCCAGGAAACTGTCTCCAAAACAGGCACACTGGGCCCAGCATTTTCACCGATTTAACTTCTCCATCCACTATCTACCAGGGGGAAATTTTTTCCTGGCAGACACTTTGTCAAGAATGCCACGATATAAGAATGTGAAGTCGGGGGTGGTTAAGCCTTTGTTTTCCCCACATCAATTGGCGGCCCCGGTCACTACGAGGGCGCAGTCTAAAGGCACCTTGCCGTTAGACAACACAATGGCTAGGGAGTTCAAAAAAGCGCTGGAGAGTGACGAGTGGTTTCGGGGCCATAAAAACCTCTGTTCAGTGCAAGATGATTTAGCCTGGGTTGGTGGGAAGTTATATGTTCCCGTAAACCAGAGACTGAAGATCATGCAGGCATACCACGACTCAAAACTAGCGGGACACTTTGGGTTTGTAAAAACCCTTCACTTGCTTAAAAGACAATTTTAGTGGCCCTCTTTAAAAAAGGACATTGAAAGTTATGTCGCCAGCTGCCACACCTGCGCAGCGGCTAAACGGAGGCAAGGAAAAACGCCTGGGCTCCTACAGCCGGTAGCAAACCCTTCAGCACCCTGGAGAGACATCTCTATGGACTTTATTGTGGAACTACCCAAAAGCGCGGGAAACACTGTCATTTGGGTTGTTACTGATTTGTTCCCTAAACAGGCCCATTTTATCCCATGTCAGAAGATTCCAACTGCAAAGACTTTGGCTAAATTGTTTGTGCAGCATATTTACTGTCTACATGGGGCTCTGCAGTGCATAATATTGGATAGGGGCATCCAATTCACCTCCAAGTTCTGGAAAGCCTTTCTGGACCTTCTGGGTTTGGGTCAGGGACTGTACTCTAGTCATCATCCTCAAATGAATGGGGGGACATGCAGGAAGCCTGATCCTGAAACTGAAAACAAATTCCTGATTTCTGGATGTGCTTGGAAAGATTCTATTATTAGCCAATCTCTTCCTTTCAGAAGCATCACGAATGTCCGCCCACCCACCCACTGCCTTGCCATGAATCTGCAGCGTTTAGCCAAGGAGCTCCCTGCAACAGCTTCACCATCCTAAGCCCCCTGTGTGCATGCAAAGCACAGCCAGTTGTATTATTCTGCTTCTTGCCAGGGGAAACAACACATTTGCCCCACCCACCACCCACCTTTCCAGTTTCCACTTTATGAAACTGAGCCAGCAGAACTGCGTCCAAAGGGAAGGCAGAGCCGGGACATGCAGCTACTTGTCCCGTGCTGTGGATTGGCCGGGGACAGGTATCCCTTGGCAAATCGTCCAGGATGAGGGTATGGGGGGGGAGGAGTGCCAGCAGACCATTGGCAGGGGAGGAGCACCGGCAGAGGGCCAGCCAAGGATAAATGCCTGCAATGGGTCACCTGCGGCTGGAGGCCCACAGTGAAGTGGGCACAGCTATGTGCCCATGGTTAATTGTCCCATTCTATTCTCTCTGTGTGCACATACTGTATGTGCTTCCTTCCCTTAGCTCTTCATTATTTATTTTATTTATTTATTTATTTTATTTTATACTTTGTATTTCTTAACCATCCATCTCCCTCCTATACAAGCAAGGAAGTGATATTTCTTTTCAAAGGATATTTTTCTTTACACTTTGAGAACCTCTGCCCCATAACCTCAAATCTTCCTCTAGATGAAACTGTAAGGCTTTTCTGTCTCCTTAATTCTCCCTTAAGTTGCCATTCCTGTCTCATCCCTTTCTACCTGAAATTCTTCCTGTAAGTCTAACTGTTCACCTTCAAACTCCTAGTAGAAGCCCCATGCTACCTCTCCATCTTTTCTCCTAAATCTGTCTTCACCCCATTTGCACACACTCATCTCTGTTCCCCATTTTCTACCCTGGTTGCTTTACAGCAGCAGTCCCCAACATTTGCGGCTTGGCGGCCTGACTTGGGGGGAGAGGGGAACTGGGCTGCGCGAGCAGTGGGCTGATGAGCACGCACGCACAGCTCAACTTGCGCGAGCAACAGGCTGGCGTGCACATGCATGCACACACAACTCAAGTTGCACCAGTTGAGCTGCATGTGTGTGTATAGGCATGCCAGTCTGCTGCTTGCGCCAGTTGAGCTGTGTGCTCGCATGCACGCACCAGCCCACCACTCACAAAGCCCTTTGCTGAATAGGCCATGGCCCAGTAGTTGGGAACCCCTGCTCTACAGATTCCTGTTGAACTAAACAAAAAAGGAAAAGGCACCACCAAGTATGGCAATAGGCAACAGGGCCACATGCCCCACCACAGTATAGGACCCTGCTATCTGGGACAATGTTCACCACATGAGAGTGGTATGCATTACTACAACTAAGCTAAGCTCTTACGATTTGACTTCCTTGTGAAAATCAGCTTAGCAGTTTCATCTTATGTTCCATAACCAGGTAATTAATCCTAGTAAGACCCCAAAACCAGCTGTAGTTAGGTAAACAATGCATCATCCCCACGAGGACGTGAAGGATCTGGGACTTTTTCATCACCTGCACTTTGAAACTAAGACAGTCCTTTTGGGATCTCTTTGGATACTGGCACTGAGCCTTTCATAGGTACTCTGGTTACTTTACCATGAGGGAAAAAAGTGGGATTGTGGCAAAAAAAATATATCGCACACTTCAGGTTTTGATTGGCTAAGCACACACTCCCTACATCTCAGCTTGAACTTGTCCCCATTAAACCAAGCACTTCCTGAGAACTGTGGTAGGCTGATGCCCAAACCAGGTGACCCACCAGCTTCTGGCACAAACCTGGAAAACATCCCAAGCTAGTTAGAGCTCCCATTGAAGGCCTGGGGACCCCAAAACTTCATCTTTCCAAACTCCATCTTTGAAAGAAAATAGCCCTTTTCAAAAGACTTCGTTTTCTTGCGTGCGCACTCTATCTCTCTTCCTCTTTTCACACTTGTTAGCACAGGGGTCAAAAGAGGAAGTTGTTCAGATGCTTCACTGTACCAAAACAAGATCTATATGCATGATTAGGGATGCTAACAGCAGACGTTACCAAGGAACAGTAGTCAGCTGTGCAAGTTGCAGTTAGTAAAGTACCTAGAAGTTTATTGCAAGAGGAACCGTTGCAAGAATGAAAGTAGAGCAATGTGGTATTTTAGCTTGGGCAGGGGGAGGGCAGGTGTCTGAGCAGGAAGTCCAGTTTAGGCAAAAGGGTAAAACTAAGTCATGCTAAGAACAGCATTGTTTGTACAAGTACTATGTTGATGCTAAGAAAATATGTAACCAACAACTGTATAGCTGCTTTGAATTTCCCTGAGCTGAAGGTATAAAACAGGGGTGTCAAACTCGCAACGTCACGTGACGCGTCGTGACGTATCTCGACTTTTTTGCCATTGCTGGCAATGGGGTGGGCGCGGTTTCGCTATGCTGCATCCGGCCCATGGGCCGGCAGTTTGACACCCCTGGTATAAAATTACAACACAAGTCCTCTTCAGGACTCCTCTAGCTAATTTGTTCCGCTTTCTTTGAATTCAGCAGATGAAGCCCTCTGTCAAGGTGATGATTTAAGAGCTGATCAGCTGATGCAATGATGGGAATGAGTCAGCAGGGTCTTTGGCTGTTATCTCTTTAAGAGCCTGTGTAACAAAGGGGAGGTTCTTCTAGTGTGTCTTCTTTTCTTTTTTCCTTTCCTGCTGTATTTGCTGTTTGTTGGATTCTGCTCATAGCACGTGTATGTATATTGTTCCTAGTGATACTTGTATAGCACTGTAGATATTGTAGATAAACCACCATTTGTTACAAACCACTGTTTGCTGTGTCTGCTCCTGGGTTGTTGCACGTGATAGGACTGTGCGCGTTCTGACACGCTCTTTGCTTCTGATCAGAAATAAAGTGACCAAGTTCCACTTTCCTTGACTCTGCATGGTTCATTGGCCTTCATGCCTGCTAAACGAACCACAAATTGGTTCTTGGCCAACACCATCAAACATTTTAAAGGCATCTTAAGTAGCAAATCTGCCTCCTGTCTGGCCATAACTCATTGAAGGCATGCAGGCCACTATGGGATCAAGCCATTCCAACCACTGATTTGTTAACCCTCACCTGGTCTATACCTAGCAACAGAAACCCCCCAAGGAGAGAAGGATTGCATGCTCCATGTGTGGAAGCTGAAACCTGATGCCTTCCTGCTGGTGGTTACAACTGAGGAAGCTACAGGAGCAGACCTCAAAGTGTCCAACAATGTCAATGTGAAACCTGGACAGACACTTAGTAACAGACCTGGCACTACTGGCCATGGCCGGAGCTTGGCACCTAGGAAAGGCTGTGGAAGAGCTGGAGCTGGTAGCTGTGGCCAGAGTCCAGTGGCCCTTGGGAGAGACTGAGAAACAAATGGTGGCAGCTTGGCCTACGGAGGCCTGGAGGACTAGAAGGGGCTACTGATGTGAGCGGAAAGTTAAGGGCCCTGAAATGGTTGGGAGTCAGCTCCTAGGATGGGAGCCTAGGAGCAACTCATGTAGACAAGGACAATTGTGACCCCCCACCCAGAGTGACAGTTGGATGGAGGGGATGGGTGCATCCTCCCCCTGCTGGCCAGTGAGACTGACCAGTTTGAGGTGGACATTGTGACACAGAGGGGATTAGAGGAATGGAAGCCGGAAACTTCCTGGTTTGGCGTGCGACGAGACGGGGGAAGAAGCCGGGGCTCCGGCTTCCCAGCCCGATTTCTTTCTGCCCTGTGACCCTAAGGGGTCGGAAAGTTGCCCTGGAGGGGCAACTAAGAAGGAGGGATGTTTCAGGAGTCTGGACCAGACAGCAATCGCTCCAGATGGACTGAAGAAACCCTCTGAAAGGACGGAGGAAAGGCTGCCGGGTTCACCCAGGCAGCCCAAGTCGTCACCAGCTGGAAGAAAAGCGAGGAGCCGCGCTCCGCCAAACAGCTGACTGTCAACAGCGTGCTGAAACTGGGTGAGCCACTTCTTTTGTCCTTTTCCTTTTGGAATTACAATTAAGAACGTTGACCCCCTGATGGGGAAGAGCTAAAAAAAAAAAGTAAAGATCCCTGAAGGACTAGAGGAGGAAAGTTAAAGGCGGCGAGCAACTACAAGTGGGAGGCTTTTTAAGGAATACAAAAAAATTCTTTAAAACTGAACTCAGATTGATTCAAAGAAAGACTACTTAATTTACAAGAGGTGGAAAAATCTTTTTGAGCTATAATTCTAAGAGTAAATAACATATAAAGAACTTTAAAAGGAAAACTTTGTAACAACTTTTTAAGACCAGACATTGATTAAACTGCATTACGAGGACATCTAGTGGTGAAAGAAGATATTATAGTAATATTAAACAATAAAAAAACCTTCAAAGTATGTGACCTTGAGACAAACACCTGTTTTAAACAAAGTGCCTATGTGTGAATTTTTAAGTGAAAAGACTCCCCATAACTAGATTTGTTGACTCTGGATATAACTAAAATAGAAATTATTTGAAGACAGCGAATGTTTTACATCTGAGGCCCAACTGGAGGAGCTGGATTTGGCCTAAAGAAGTTGGCCTGTTCTTTCCTGGCTGGATTTTAATCTAAAACAGTTGGCTTTTTTCTTGTTGCTTGCTTTATTCTGCTTTCTCTCCCTGAGATATCGGATTTAGCCTAAAAAGTTGGCTCCTTTTACAGTTTGGATTTTAGCCTAAGATAGTTGGCTGGAAGAATGAGTACATCAAACCTTACTAGACTTATGAAAAAGACCTCCTCTGCACCCTCTGTGGGAACACCTAGTCCAACAACCCAGGGATCTATCAAAACAATGCTGCAGCGTGAGAAAATAAGCACTGCACAAAATGAGATGCAATCCACATTAAAATTGATTCAAGAATCAATGCAAAAAAATCACGAAGAGACAAAAAGTAAATTCGATAAATTAAGCACAGAAATCTTGGATATAAAGTCACAATTTGAAGTTCACCATCAAATGATGCTTAAAAATGAACAAAGAATTCAGAAAGTGGCAAATAAAAAAGAAGATATTGATAACAAAATGGAAATACTACTGCAAGAAAATGAGAAACTGGAACAAGCAAATCAAAATCTCGAAGGCACGATAGCGATTTTAGAAATGGAAAAGGCAGAACACTATTTAAGATTTCAAAATATCCCTGAAGATAGAGAAGAAAACATAGCAGTTGTGATTATTGAGCTTTTGGCAGAGGCCCTGAAAGCAGACAGAGCAAAGATGCAAATGGAGATAGATGAAATATTCCGAATGAATTCAAGCTATGCAAGAAAACATAAACTACACAGAGAAGTACGTGTGAGATTCATAAAGAAAACAACACGGGATGAAATACTGAGAAGAGTTCGAGAGGAACCATTACAATATAAGAGTAAAGAAATTGTGGTCCTAAAGCAGATACCTAAAAGAGTAAGAGATTTGTTGTTGTTAGTTGCGAAGTCGTGTCCGACCCATCGCGACCCCATGGACAACGTTCCTCCAGGCCTTCCTGTCCTCTACCATCTTCTGGAGTCCATTTAAGCTCACGCCTACTGCTTCAGTGACTCCATCCAGCCACCTCATTCTCTGTCGTCCCCTTTCTCTATTGCCCTCAATCTTTCCAGCATTAGGCTCTTCTCAGTGAGTCCTTCCTTCTCATTAGGGTGGCCAAAGTACTTGAGTTCAACTTCAGGATCTGGCCTCTAAAGAGCAGTCAGGGTTGATCTCCTCTAGGACTGACCGTTTGATCGCCTTGCAAGTCCAAGGGACTCGCAGGAGTCTTCTCAGCAAACCTAGTTCAAAGCCTCAATTTTTTGCGCTCAGCTCTTTCTTATGTCCACTTTTCACAGCCATACAATTGCAACTGGGAAAACCTCCTTGACTATACGTACTTTTGTTGCAGGGGTGATGTTCTCTGCTTTTTAGTATGCTGTCTAGATTTGCCATAGCTTTCCTCCCCAGGAGCAAGCGTCTTTTAATTTCTTGGCTGCAGTCCCCATCTGCGGTGATCTTGGAGCCCAGGAAGATAAAATCTGTCACTACCTCCATTTCCTCCCCATCTATTTGCCAGGAATTGAGAGGGCTGGATGCCATGATCTTGGTTTTCTTAATGTTGCGTTTCAAGCGAACTTTTGTACTCTCCTTCTTCACCCGCATCAAGAGGCTTTTTAGTTCCTCTTCACTTTCTGCCATTAGAGTGGTATCATCTGCATATCTTAGGTTGTTGATATTTCTCCCGGAAATCTTAATTCCAACTTTTGATTCATCTAGCCCTGCCTTTCTCATGATGTGCTCTGCATATAAGTTAAATAGGCAGGGCGACAGAATATAGCCTTGCCGGACTCCTTTCCCAATTTTGAACCAATCAGTGGTTCCGTGTCCAGTTCTCACTGTTGCTTCTTGACCCGCATATAGGTTTCTCAAGAGACAAATAAGATGGTCTGGTACTCCCATCTCTTTAAGAACTTGCCACAATTTGTTGTGAATCCACCCAATCGAAGGCGTTAGCATAGTCCAATGAATCAAAGTAGATTTTTTTCTGGAACTCCTAGCTTTCTCCAATGATCCGCGTATGTTGTGGCAAATTTGATCTGTATTCCTCTGCCTCTTCGAAATCCCTGCCTGTACTTCTGGAAGGTTCTCGTCCACATACTGCTGGAGTCCTAGCTTGTATGATTTTAAGCATAACTTTACTTGCATGTGAAATGAGTGCAATGGTGCGATAGTTTGAACATTCTTTGGCATTGCCTTTCTTTGGCATTGGAATGTAAACTGACCTTTTCCAATCCTGTGGCCACTGTTGAGTTTTCCAAATTTGCTGGCAAATTGAGTGTAGCACTTTTACTGCATCGTCTTTTAAGATTTTGAATAGTTCAGCTGGAATACTGTCACCTCCACTAGCTTTGTTGTTGCTCAGCTTTCCTAAGGCCCATTTCACTTCACATTCTAGGATGTCTGGCTCGAGGTCAGTGACCACCCCATCGTGGTTATCTGAGACATTAAGCTCGTTCTTGTATAGTTCTTCTGTGTAGTTTTGCCACCTCTTCTTAATCTCTTCTGCCTCTGTTAGGTCCCTGCCATTTTGGTCCTTTATCATGCCCATCTTTGCATGAAACGTTCCCTTCATATCTCCAATTTTCTTGAAGAGATCTCTGTTTCTCCCTATTCTATTGTTTTCTTCTATTTCTTTGCACTGTTCATTTAAGAAGGCATTCTTATCTCTTCTAGCTATTCTCTGCAATTCTGCATTCAATTGGGTGTATCTTTCTCTTTCTCTACTTTGCCTTTCGCTTCCCTTCTTTCCTCAGCTATTGCAAAGCTTCCTCAGACCTCCCTTTTGCTTTCTGCATTTCTTTTTCTTTGGGATGGTTTTAGTTGCTACCTCTTGTTACAATGTTGCGAACTCCATCCATAGTTCTTCAGCACTCGGTCTATCAGATCTAATTCCTAAATCTATTTGTCACCTCTACTGTATATTCATCAGGGATATGATTTAGTTCATACTTGAGTGGCCTAGTGTTTTTCCCTACTTTCTTCAATTTAAGCCTAAATTTTGCAACGAGAAGCTCATGATCTGAGCCACAGTCAGCTCCTGGTCTTGTTTTTACTGACTGTATAGAGCGTCTCCATCTTTGGCTGCAGAGCACATAGTCAATCTGGTTTCTGTGTTGACCGTCTGGTGATGTCCATGTGTAGAGCCGTCTCTTTGGTATTGTTGAAAGATTTTTTGCTATGACCAATCGTATTCTCTTGACAAAATTCTATCGCCTGTCCCTGCTTCATTTTGTACTCCAAGGCCAACTTGCCTGTTATTCCTGTTTTATCTTTTGGCTTCTACGTTAGCATTCCAATCCCCATGATGCTAAGGACATCATTTTTTTTGGTGTTGATTCTATAAGGTGCTGTAGGGCTTCATGACGTCAATTTCATCTCTCACACGCAGTGGTTGGGCATAGACGTGGATTACTGGTGATATTGAATTGTTTGCCTTGGATTCGCACTGAGATCATTCTGTCATTTTGGGGATTGTATCCCAGTATTGCTTTTCCTACTCTTTTATTGACTATGAAGGCTACTCCATTTCTTCTGAGGGATTCTTGCCCGCTGTCAATGCTGCTAACATCGAATGTTTTTGCCTGACATTATATGTGGATGCAGACATTTACTATTTAACCTATGTATTACTTTAGAGCCACTATTAGATGGTATGGAGGGGGGGAGTGGAAGAATGTGCTTGGGAACTAGTTAGCCATAACAATATTTCAGTAGAGCATCTTCAAGGCTGGATGTAATGTGAGGAGATAAAATATGGCGCGTTAGGGAATGGGAGGGAAAGTTCACACTTTAAACTAATTGGAGAATGTGATTAATAACTGTCAAATGAGGGAGGGAAATGTACTTAGATACTGTGGGATGAAGTAGGAGGGTTCAGATTTTGGCTTCGCTTATGTATGTGCCGAAGCTATGTTGCCATTAAAAGATTCTTAAAGGAAAACAACGCCTCAAGTTTCTTTGAAAAGCTTCTTCTTTCGGAACCATAACATCCGCAGTAGTATACCTGATGGTCCTCTGAATTAAATTCACCCATTCCTGTCCATTTTAGTTCGCTGATTCCTAAGATGTCGATGTTCAGTCTTGTCATCTCTTGTTTGACCACGTCCAGCTTGCCTTGATTCATGGATCTTACATTCCAGGTTCGTATGGAGAAAAAATCTTTACAGCATCGGACTTTCCTTTCACCACCAGATGCATCCACAGCTGAGCGTCCTTTCGGCTTTGGCCCAGTCGCTTCACTCTTTCTGGCGCTACTAGTACTAGCCCTCTGCTCTTCCCCAGTAGCATATTGGACACCTTCCAACCTGAGGGGCTCATCTTCCAGCGTCATATCTTTTTGCCTTTTAGTACTGTCCATGGGGTTTTCATGGCAAAGATACTGGAGTGGGTTGCCATTTCCTTCTCCAGTGGATCACATTTTGTCAGAACTCTCTGCTATGACCTGTCCGTCTTGGGTGGCCCTGCATGGCATAGCTCTTAGCAAGCCCCTTCACCACGACAAGGCAGTAATCCATGAAGGAGGAGTAAGAGATACTCGAAGACAATACCATTTTTTAACTACAAAGCTGATTTCAAAAGGCATAAACTTTAGATGGTTAATGCCAGAAGGGATTTTAATCAACTGGAATAACACAAGATACCGATTGGATTCAATCTGGAAAGCAGAAGACTTTGATGAGAGAAATAGAGCATTTCTAGATGAAGGAGTGCAACAACGACAAGAGGAGAGAAAAGAACAAAAACAAACGGAAGAGGCAGCTGAAGAAACACCTACACACTTAGAACAGAAAGAGAAATCTGAGCAAGAGAGTGAAGGAATGGCCAGAGAACAGAGGATTACGAGATCTACTAGACCTAAATATAAATAACTGAAACGGAGAAAGAAAATGGAATTTTTTCAATGAATATAAACGGACTAAACTCCCCATCAAAAAGAAGCAAAATATTTAGGAAACTACAGAAATTAAATATAGATATAATTTGCTTGCAAGAGACACACATAAAAAAACAATATTATAAGCTGTTGGAATATCCAAAAATTGGGAAACTTTATCACGCATCAGCGCAACAAAAGAAAAGAGGCGTTGCGGTATATATTAAAGAGACAATAGATTCTAAAATGATTTATTCAGATGAAGAAGGAAGAATTGTGATGGTAGAAATATATTTACATCAAAAACAAACATTGTTAGTAGTAATATATGCACCAAACAACAATCAGGAAGAATTCTATCAAAATCTTCATAGAAAAATAACAGAATTGGAGTATCAAAACATTTGTTTAGTAGGAGACTTTAACGTGATTGAACAGGAAAAACTGGAAGAAGAAAACTACCCAAGACTTTTTTCAATATGATAGAAGAGATTGGAGTACAAGATGTCTGGAGGGAAATTAATCCAGGAAAATTACAATATACATTTTATTCAAATAGTCAAAAGTCCTGGTCTAGAATTGACATGATTTGGATGACACCTGAACTGAGGATGAACATACAGGAAATTGAGATAGAACCAGGTACGTGGGCAGACCACAACCCTTTAAAAGTGAAGTGGAGAGGAATACAAAAAAAACTAAGATGGACTTTGAACCAATCTATATTAAAAGAAAGAGAATTTCTTTAAAGAAAATAAAAAAGAAAATACTACACTACAAAATGTATGGGATACAGCTAAAGCATATTTTAGAGGTATAGCCATAACTTGCACGGCAAAAAAAATAAACAGAAAAGACAGCAGTACGTACTATTAAAAGAGAAATTTGGAAAACTAGAATCAGAACTGCAAATAAACCCGCAAAAGAAGACTTTAAAAAGAGAAATGGAAATAAAACATAAATTAAATTTGTTGGATTCAGAAAAATTGGCACAGCAAATAAAAAGAGCAAAACAAAACTTTTTTGAAAATGCAAATAAACCAGGAAGATGGTTAGCTTATAAACTTAAAAAACAGAAGGAGAAGAAAATGATAAACAAATTAGTAGATGAAAAAGGTGGTCTACAATTTAAAAATGAAGAAATAAAAAAGATAATTAAAGAATACTACAAGAAACCTTATGATATAGAAGAAATTCCAAGAGAGGGAATGATTCAATATTTAAAAGGAAATAACCTTCCAAAAATTCCAGAAACTTATAAGACTATGTTAGAGGAAAAAATAACAATGATGGAAATAACAGGCCATAAAAAAAACAAAAAAATGAAAAAACACCGGGGCCAGATGGACTACCAGCGGAGTTATACAAAACCCTACAAGATACACTAAGTGAACCGTTGAAAAATGTCTGCAATGAACTCTTGTTGGAGGCTAAACTTCCAAACACGTGGATAAAAGCAAATATCACTTTAATACCAAAAGAAGATGCAGATTTGACACAGATAAAGAATTACAGACCGATATCGTTACTGAATGTGGATTATAAAATCTTTACTTCAATAATGGCAGAGAGACTGAAACGATACTTAACTGAATTTATACATTCAGATCAGAATGGTTTTCTACCAAAGAGACAAATTAAAAACAATCTAAGAGTGATAATGGATGTATTAGAATACTATGAATTACATCCAGGAAAACAAATGGCATTAGTATTTCTGGATGCCCAAAAGGCATTCGATAATGTTTCCTGGCAATTTATGATTCAACAATTACAAATAATGAACTTTGGACAGAATTTTATAAATATGATAAAAACGATATACAATAAACAAACAGCGAAAGTGATTGTGAATGGAGACTATACGGAGAACTTTGAGATAAGGAAAGGCACAAGGCAAGGATGTCCACTATCCCTGCTATTATTCATCTTCACTTTGGAAGTTTTGAATAGAAATATTAGACAAGATATAGAAATTAAAGGATTAGAAATAAAAGGTGAAATATATAAATTACAAGCATTTGCTGATGATTTGGTGTTTATTTTAGAAGAACCTTTGGAGATGATTCCTAAACTATTGGGAAAGATAGAACAGTATGGAGAAATGGCAGGACTGAAAATA
Organism: Azemiops feae; assembly: GCA_023970755.1. Taxonomy (NCBI): domain Eukaryota; kingdom Metazoa; phylum Chordata; class Lepidosauria; order Squamata; family Viperidae; genus Azemiops; species Azemiops feae. The sequence goes on along the minus strand of JALGBA010002703.1, from coordinate 7,175 downwards.
AATAGAGAAAAAACTAAAGTAATAGTTAAAAACCTTACAGATAAGCAAAAAAAAAACAAATATCAGAAAAGACAGAATTGCAGATAGTTAAAAAGGTTAAATATCTGGGGATACAGTTAACGGCAAGATGTTCAACAATAAAAGAAGATAATTACACAAAATTATTGACTCAAATAAAACTGGATTTGGAAAAATGGAAAAACTTGCAACTGTCAATATTAGGAAGAATTGCCACAGTGAAAATGAATTTACTACCGAAAATCTTATTTCTATTTCAAACAATACGTATAAAATTGGAGAATTTTTTTGGGGAAGATTTGAACTCACTAATTTTGAAATTTATTTGGCAAGGAAAGAAAGCTACAATTAAGCGGAAATTGTTACAAGATGCCAAGGAAAATGGAGGATTTGGCCTACCGGAGTGGGTTCTATACTATCAAACATCTGTATTAACATGGGTAAAAGAATGGATAATTCTTAAAAACAAAAGGTTGTTATATCTCGAGGGGCATGATTTACAATTGGGGTGGCACGCTTTTTTATGGTATGGGAAAAATAGAGTTCATAAATATTTCCAAAATCATTATATAAGAAATGCACTGTTAACAACATGGGAAAAAATAAAAAGTAAAATATATTTAAAAATTCCAGGGTGGTTGTCAACAATGGAAGCATTTGTACACCCAAATTTAGTGGACTTTGAAAAAATCTGGACATATAGAGATATTAAACTCTGAAGGAAATTTAAAATCTAAACAAGAAATGGAAAATCAGGGTGTCAACCTAACGTGGTGGACATATTTACAAATACAAACTAGATATGATAGAGATGTTAAAATGTATGGATTTTATAAGGAACAAACTGTGTTTGATAAGACATTGTTGACTTCGGATGAAAAACTAATTAAGAAAATGTATAATTTTTTATTAACTTTAGAAATGGAAAGTGAACAAGTTAAAGAAACAATGATAAGATGGGCGAAAATTTTTGGTTATAATATAGAACTAGAAAAATGGCAAAATTTATGGGAAAGAAACTATAAATTGACAATGTCGACGTCCTATAAAGAAAACTTATACAAAATGTTTTATAGATGGCACTTGCCACCAGCAAGATTAGCAAAAATGTTCAAAAATATGTCAGATAGATGTTGGAAATGTAAACATAAGTCAGGCACGTATTATCATGTTTGGTGGACATGTGATAAAGTAAAGAATTATTGGAAAAAGATACATACTTGGCTAGAACAGATGTTAGGAGAACATGTTGATTTTAAACCTGAACTTTTTCTATTAGGTATAATGCCAGAAAAGACTAATAAACAAAGCTTATACTTGACTTTGCATGTCACAACAGCGGCAAGAATTATATTTGCGCAACACTGGAAAAATGAAGGAATACCATCAGATGAAGAAATAATTAAAAAAATACTAGAATGCGCAGAGATGGACAGATTGACTATGAGACTGAAAGAAAAAGAAGAAACGGACTATTATCAAACTTGGGATTTATTTTACCATTGGTTGGAGGAAAGAAGAAAGGATTAGGAATTAAATATGTATTAGCATGTAAACTCAGACAGCACGTTGGTTGAATAATTACTATCGTATGTATGGAAAAAATGAATTAAAAAAAAAAAGAGGAATGGAAGCCCTGCTGGCACTGAGAGCGGAAGCTTACCCACACCTATCCCCCCCCAGGGTGTGTGTTTGTGTAAAAGTATGGGTAAGGGGAATGGCAGAGCTGTTAGAGAAGGGAGGTCAGGGTGGGAGGAGGAGAATCACCTCGGGAGACCAAGGGCAGGACAGAGTATTCAAGTGGTGATGGACATGGGTTGTTACAGGAACCAGAGGGCAGACCATTACAGGGGAAGGCGCCCCCAATGTTTGGTATCAGTGGTGCATTCTGGCCCAGAGTTCACTCCCAGCTCCTGGACAACACACCCTCAGAAACCTAGAGGTTTGGTTGCTGCTGGTGAATTGCCAGGTTGGTTAACAACAAAGCTCCCCTCATCTGTGATCTTATTAGGGAGGAGCAAGCTGACCTGGCACACTTCACTGAGACCTGGCTGACTCCGGAAGGGGAAATCTTGGAGATGTGCCCAGCTAGGTTTAGGGTTTGGCACTAGCCAAGACCACAGGGCAGGGGAGGGGAGGTGACAATTGTCATTTGAGAATCTCTCCTGGTCTTCAGGGGCCATGCTCCCCAAATCTGGGTCTGGGACAACTTGGTGCCGCTAGCTGGGGCCAGACAGCTGGGGGTGGCCTCCTCACCAGCACCAAGTCCCCTCTGCCAACTCACTGCCATGTCAACACAAGAAATTCGCTGCGGGGACAACTTGCTGCAGGCACCGGATGGAGAGCTGGGCGGGCAGGCGAGGAAGCAGGCTGTCAGAGGGCAGCAGCGGTAGGCAGCACAGTCGGGAGCTTCCCATTTTGACACCCCCAGGGGAAGGAGAGTTGGTTGTTCAGCTCAGCAAAATGACACAGTCCTTCTGGGCATTGTGAAATGAGGAAAGCGGTTGCAAACCAGACAATGGAAGCAAAAGAAAAATTTTAAAAAGCTTTTAAAACACCCCTGACTGCTGGAACCATTTTTTTCCCTGCAAGTTTTTTTTAAAGCCACATTGCTTAATGTTTGATGGTATCTTGCTCTAAAAATAAGGGCAGCTTTGGGAAGCAATGGGGTGGGATGGCAGCTTTTTTAAAACTAAAAAGGCTTGTTTTGAGTTGCATTCAAATCCTTGCCCATCAAGCAGGTTGCAAAGTTTGCAGATGCATTTAGCTGTAGGCCTGTTGCACCACAGAAATAGGGCTGCGTGGACAGGAAAGTTTGGAGTCCAAACTGAAAAAACCCTTCTCAGCATTACTCTTTGCACAGGATTGGTGTCAGCATTTGAGAGGTCCACGCCCGGCAATTGATAGACCCAAATAGGTTCCAAAAGGAACTGGGGGATATCCCAGGGACTTTGCTGCATGGCCTGGCTGAAGCTCTGGCCACGACCTGGAATCAAAGGGTGGCCAAATCTTTGGATTCGATTGTGCCTGTGTGGCCTCTCTTGACCTGTCACTCCCTGTGGAGCTGCAGGTCATGAAAAGGGCCAAGAGACACCTAGAGGAAAACAAGGGATGAATCCAACCAAACACAGGTTAGAGCCTCTATTAAGGCCTACCTCATGGTGGTAAGAGTGGTAAAACAGCTTTATTTTTCTGCTCTTATTGCATCTGCAGTGTGTCACCTAACGGCCCTGTTCAAGATCACCCGGTCCTTCCTTGGGCAGGAGGGCTCAGATGATCATCTTCAGGGCCATGCAGAGGAATTTCTGTAACACCTGCTGGACAAAGTCACTTGGCTCCATTCCCAGTTAGATGCCATGCGTGGAGCAGGTCCATTAGAGATGCCTGGGGAACAGTCTTACCCGGTTAGTAGTATGTTCTCAATGAAAAGGTACTTCCTTAGCTGATGCTGCATATTATCAGCAGTTTACGTTTTTGTCACATATAATCCAAAAAGTCTCTGAACGTTGCACCAAAAGTTCACTGAGAAGTAAGCAACTGATCTGTTTGCTAGGTGTACTCAACAGTAAAATGTTACAAATTATGACAGATAATGACTGAAAGGCAATCCCAAGTACTGAAAAGCAATCCCAATCACACCTAAGAAGTACCCACTAAGATCCGCCTACCTAACACCTGTAGGAGGATGACAAAGACTCAGGGAAGAATCTGAGATGGAGAAGAGAGGAGAGGTGGCCTTTGGCCTCAGCGCGACATCGGTCGCCGGAGCACAGGCTACCGCCCAGGCAGAGAGTGGGGCTCCTGCCGCTGGCACGCAGTTGAAGCTCCGGACGATCCTGTCGGACAGCCGGAGGCAACCGGAGGGAATCTTAACCCTGGGGGAACTTGGTCGGCCGGAGACCACCTCTCAGCGACGGAGCACCCCTAAAGCTACTGAGGCAGAATTCCCACTGAGAAAGGTGAAGCAGCCGGCTGGCTGGGATGAATCGGGGGAGTGGAAGTACCTGACCGCCCTCCGCAGCCACTCCGTCGAGAGGCTGAGACAAGTTTGACCGACTCAAAGTGGGAGAAGTTGAACCGATTGCCCCCCATCTGATCTCCAGTGGATGAGACTGCAGAAGCTCTCCAACGCTCCCCCCTCCCTGGTGAAGCCCAAGCCCATTTGCGATGGCTCGTGCTGCTTCACCGCTACCCCGGCCAGTCTTGGCATTGAGTCCTATAAGCTGGCGCAGCCCCGAGATTGGCGCCCTGCAAGCCTGGGAGCCCAGCCGAGAGGGTTTCACAATGTGGCTGCCCCACAACTCCAGCGCCAGTGACCAGGCATACAACAAGCCTACTGGGGACAACGGCCTGTAGATCCACCTCCTATCAAGCCCACATTTGATGGAGACCCTGAGAAGCTTTCTTCCTGAACCAGGTGTGGGCTCACCTGAACCGCTATGCTCATGCTTACCGACGGGGCCGGAATGGTTGATGCCGTGGCAGCAAACCTAGAGGGGGAGGCAGCCGAGTGGGTGACCACCCTACATGATGAACAGGCTCCAGAACTATTGAAAATCAATCTGTTCATGGGTGAGCTGAGAGCTAGGTTTGAAGATGAGTCTCAGGCCCTGCAAGCGGAGAAGGACATCCATGACCTGAAGCAGAGAGGAAGAGTAGCTAAAGATTACGTCCGAGTGTTTTGGAAGGTGGCTGGCAGGCTTAGACAGTGGCCAGACCGCTCGCTAATCTGCCACTTCAGAGCAGGGCTAGACTGTGATTTATTCCAAGCGTGCACCTACCGAGGAGTCCCTGATCAGCTCTGTGAATGGTACCACATGGCTATAACCTTGGACATCAAGCTGGACCGCCACCTGAAGCCTACTACTTCTGAGTTCAAACCAAGGCGGGTCCAGGAGAGACGACAAGTGGCCCGATGCCCCCCAGCTACTGCCGCTGGTGGTTCCTTTCGAGCGCCAGCAGGGGCAGCAATCAGGTGTTTCAGGTGTGGCCAACTAGGACACCGAGCCGCTGATTGTCCAGCCCCATTTCCCCAAGCCAAGAGTGCACCTGCCGCTGCCGCTAAACCAAAGAGAAAGCCTTGTTCTGTGTGCGAAAAGGCAAATTTGGTCAGCCCAAAGCAAGCTGTCAAGATCACTTCTCTGCCCCAGGGAGAAGCGGAACCTCCACCTGAGCGACTCCCGATGCCAGCACTGTATGACAGTGACGACGAGGGGGAAGACGACCCAATGGTGAGTCAACCCATCCCGCCTTTTACCATTTGTGCGAAAATCATAGTACCCAAGACAGGACCCCCAAATGATCTTAAGCGTCTTAATCAACTCGGGTTGTACCAGATGCATAATCAACCTCCCTACAGTGCTAAAGCTAGGAATTCGTGCCAAACTACTGCCCCTAGCCATGAGGTTTGAACAGGCAGACGGGTCTCTCATCGGGGGAGTGCCTGCCATGCACCTGAGCCAGTACGTTTAGAGATAGGGGAGCACTGGGAAATCATCCGGTTTGTAGTGGTCCCCAAAATGACTGAGGCTGTCATTCTCGGATTAGCTTGGCTCGATAAATGGTGCCCCTTGATTTGGTGTCAAACCTTCAAACGTTCTGAATGCAGTCATGTTTCTTCGTTTTTCATTTGCCACAGCAATGGGAGGGGGGAGATGCATTCTTGTAGTTTAGTCAAAACAATAACTTTCTTGTGGGAACCAAGGTCAAGCAGCCTGAGCATTTGGCGGGTTGGAGCTACCGTTAGAGAGCCCGCCAAAGGTGTTAATTGGGGATTGTGATTGACACACCAAAGGGGTGGGGAGTTTAACTTTTACTTTGTAACCTTTGGGGGGGGGGGAACTTTCAGTCTTGGTTTCACCTTTGTTCGTGCTGATATTATGTAGCCATTAAAAGTGTTCTTTGAGGAAAGCTATTGCCTCAGAGTTCTTATTTCTACTGGTCTCATGTATCGGACCCATGACATTGGGAGGACATTGAGGTTAGCGGCGGGACCCCTTCCTCCTACCACACCCAGAGAAGTGCAAGGAGTCCCCTGAACCATTGAGAGCTGCCATAGAACCCCTTCCAGGGACCCAACTTATACCAAGTGACTACCAAGATTTAGCAGAAGCTTTTAGTGAAAAGGAATGTGACATCCTCCCCACCACCACCAGGCGACTGACTGTGCAATTGAAATCCTACCGGGGGCCAAACTCCCGAAGCCAAAAATGTATTCAATGACGCCCAGAGTGTTGAAAGAACTGAGGGAGTACATTGACAACCTGCAAAATCATGCATGTCTGCCCCCGTTCTGTTTAAGGAGAAAAATGATGGATCGCTGAGATTGTGTGTTGATTTTAAAGGGTTAAATGCGGTCAGTGTAGAAAATATGTACCCCCTCCCCTTGATGAAGGACATGTTGGCCCATCTGGCGAAAGGGAAGTTTTTCACAAAATTGGACTTAAGAGAGGCTTATTACTGGGTGCAAATTAAAGAGGGGGATGAATGGAAAACAGCTTTCAACAGCTCTCTGGGAAGCTTTCAGTTCAAAGTTATGCCTTTTGGCCTCCAAGGGGCCTCTGCTGTGTTTATGCAATTAATCAAGTGCTGCATGATCACCTGTATAAAGGGGTCCTAGTCTATCTTGACGACATCCTTATTTACACCGAAACCATGGCAGAGCATGTGAGATTAGTTCACAAGGTGCTCAAAAAGTTACTGAAAGCGAAACTTTATGCTAAACTCTCTGTGAATTCCATCAAACACGCCTCAACTAGCTTGGGTACAGGATTTCCAGTGAAGGGATAGAGATGGACCCAGCCAAAGTCAAATTGGTGCTTGAATGGCAGCCCCCATGAACCCACAAGCAGCTTCAAAGCTTTCTAGGGTTTGCAAACTTTTATTGGCAATTCATTCCTTCTTTTGCTAAGACAGCTTTACTGAACTGCTGAAAACTGGAAAAGGGGGGGGGAAGCCTCGACCCTGTCAGCCCCTGCCATGGTCTATGGAATGCCAAGCGGCATTCAAAAGCCTAAAAAGACTATTTGCTGCTGAACCTGTTCTCAAACACCCTGATCCTGACGAGCAATTCATAATCCAAGCTAATGCAAGTGATGTCACAGTGGGAGCAGTCCTTCTGCAGAGAAATCAAAAGGGAGACCTACAACCCTGCGCCT
>JALGBA010002702.1:0-29546 GCA_023970755.1 Azemiops feae | reverse complement strand
CCTCCTCCTTCCTCTTTCTTCCTCCTCCTCCTCCTCCTCCTCCTTTTCCTTGTTCTCCTCCTCCTCCTTCCCAGGACAGTTGAGAGGTGTTGGTTAGGGATTCGGACACCAGAGGGCAGTAGAGGACAGTGTATAATAAGCCGTCCTCTGTGGCTGCACAGAGAGCATAGAAGGGAGCAGGATTTCGGCCGTCGTTCAGTGTGTTGCACCCGATTTTATGAGCTTTTTCACTCCCCCCGGTGGTTAAGCAGATCGTGCACCCGTTCGGTGAATCACGCAGTCATTAAGTGAATCCGGCTTCCCCCGTTGACTTTGGTTGTTGGAAGCCAGTTGGGAAGGTCACAAATGGGATCCCCTGAACCCAGGACGGGGCAACCGTCATAAACACAAGTAGTCCTTCACTTACAACAGTTCGTTCAGTGGCCGTTTAAATCAAGAAAACACCCAAGTTCCGAGAGCAAAGAAAAGACTGGACAGCCACTTGTCTGAAATGGTCCAGGGTCTCCGGTTTGACCAGGGGGTTGGACTAGAAGACCTCCAGGGTCCCTTCAGGCTCTATTCTGATTGATATTTATCCGTAAATTAGCACCAAGGACCCCACAGTCATTTCCTTCCTTCCTTCCTTCCTTCCTTCCTTCCTTCCTTCCTTCCTTCCTTCCTTCCTTCCTTCCTTCCTTCCTTCCTTCCTTCCTTCCTCCTCCCTTCCTTCCTTCCTTCCTTCCTTCCTTCCTTCCTTCCTTATCCTTCTTCCTTCCTTATCCTTCTTCCTTCCTTCCTCCTCCTCCTCCTCCTCTAGGACTGATGATGTTACCTAGTTGGGTAATGAAATGTCTATAAGAAAACCACCAGGCTCAGAGAGAGCACCAAGGACCCCACAGTCATCTTCCTCCTCCTCCTCTCCTCCTCCTCCTCCTCCTCCTCCTCCTCCTCCACACACCTCTGGCCGTTCTTCCAGCGAGGTTTCTTCCTTGGCGACCCTGGGTGCAAATCTCATTGTGGCGCTGCCATGCTTTTTCCTTTGCCCTCCGCGTCCCTCTTTCCTCCGCTTCCACCCCGCTGCTTCCAACTCGCGCAGCCAGTTTAGGGGATGGCTGGGTTTGCACAGCCACGTCCTTCTCTCCTCTTCCAGGTCTTCCGGGTGGTCAGCATCTGCCTGGGGAACCCCCCTACCACCTTCTCCTGGGAATATTACGACAAGGACAAAAATTACCACAAGATTGGTCCGATCAGCCCTGCAAAGTTTTACCAGGAACACGTCAAGCCGCTCTTTGATATGGAGAGCAAGGTAGGAAGATCCCGCGATGTAAACCAGCTGGATCCTGGAATCCTTTTTTAGGGATCTGGGCCCATTCCTCACCTGAAATACTTTTTCTCAAGCCCAGCCCAGCCCGGCTGTGTCCCCCAGCCCATCCTCTGGCATCAGCCCCGACGTATTCAGCCTTCCTTCCTTGCTGAAACTAGAATTCCCTTTGGATTCAAACTGGAAGGGCGCGTTGATTGGAATTCTCGCATCCGGGAAGCCCACGAGAGATTTGACCCCATAGTCTCTTCTCTTATTTTATGGTTTCTGTAAAGCACCCTAAGGTGCTGGCCGAGAAACCAGAAGACGGGCAGTTCTAGTCCCGCTTTAATCAGGAAAGCCGGCTGGGGGCCTTTGATCCCATCACTAGGAGCTTGTGAGTTCTAGTCCCACCTTAGACAGGAAAGCCAGCCTGGTGACTTTGGGCCAATCACCAGGAGAGGTGAGTTCTAGTCCCTTCTTAGCAATAAAAGGTGGCTGGGTGACTTTGGACCTATCACCAGGAGACGGTGAGTTCTAGTTTCTGCCTTAGGCGTGAAAGCCAGCTGGGTGATTTTGGCCCAATCATCAGGAGACTGAGTTCTGATCCCACCTTAGGCATGAAAGCCGGCTGGGGACCTTTGACCCAATCACCAGGATCTTGGAAGTTCTAGTCTCACTTTAGAGAGGAAAACCAATTGAGTGACTTTGGGCCAATCGCCAGGAGACAGTGAGTTCTAGCCCTTTCCTTAGGCTTGAAAACCAGCTGAGTGATTGTGGCCCCATCCCCCGAAGGCAGGGAGTTCTAGTCCCATGCCGGCTGGGGCATTCTGGGAATTGAAGTCCACCAGTCTTGAAGTGGCCAAAGTCGGACATCCCTTAATTTAAGCCGTCCTCTCTAGCCGGTGGGGGCAGCCCAGCCCCTTTCTGGCCCCCGGTTTGCCCCTAACCCCCCCCCCTCTCCTCTCCCCTCTTTCCAGGTGTGTCTCGTGAACGATCCTCGACCCCGGAACAAATACAACCAGCTCTACACGGTGGAGTATCTGGGCAACATGGTGGGCGGCCGGAAGACCCTCTACAACAATCAGCCGGTGGAGCTGCTGAAAAAGATGGTGGCGGCGTCCATTCAGGATGGAGAGGTCGGCCTCTTGCCCCTCCCTCCCCGGACCCCCTTCCTCCCCCGTTGGTTGACCCCGACTCTCTTTTTTGCCTTTTCCTTCCTCATCCTGACGGCTCTCTCTCCTCCCGCAGGCCGTGTGGTTCGGCTGCGACGTTGGAAAATGTTTTAACAGCAAGCTGGGCATCAACGATATGAAGATGTGAGGTTTGCTGCAAGGGGGGGGACCCCGTTCGGAGGGGCTGGGTGGGGGGCTGCCCCTGGGGAGCGCTTCCAAGCAGGCGCCCTGGTTCCCCTCACTTTGGGGGGGGGGCTTCTTGTCTGCATGCGGAGGCCACGGTTCCTTTTCTTATCTGTCCATTATTTGATTCATCAGATTCATTGGTAAATACATGTATTTATTTTCTTATTGCTTCTCTGAGTAACTCAGGGTGGCGAACATGCCTGATGTTCCTTCCTTCCTCCTATTTTCCCCACAACAACAACTCTGTGAGGTGGGCTGGGCTGAGGGAGAGGGACGGGCCCGAAGTCACCGAGCTGGCTTTCATGCCTAAGGCGGGGCTAGAACTCACCGTTTCCTGGTGATTAGCCCAAAGTCACCCAGCTGGCTTTCATGCCTCAGGCGGGACTAGAACTCTCAGACACCTGGTGATTGGCCCAAAGTCACCCAGCCGCCTTTCATGCGTCAGGCAGGACTAGAACTCCCAGTTTCCTGGTGATTGGCCCAAAGTCACCCAGCTGGTTTTCATGCCTAAGGTGGGACTAGAACTCACCGTTTCCTGGTGATTGGCCCACCCAGCTGGCTTTCATGCCTCAGGCAGGACTAGAACTTCCAGTCTCCTGGTGATTGGCTCAAAGTCAACCCAGCTGGCTTTCCTGCCTCAGGAGGGACTAGAACTCCCAGTCTCCTGGTGATTGGCCCAAAGTCAACCCAGCTGGCTTTCCTGCCTAAAGCTGGACTAGAACTTCCAGTCTCCTGGTGATTGGCCCAAAGTCACTCAGGCGGGACTAGAACTCAGAGTCTCCTGATTTCTAGCCTTGGGTCTTAACCACTAGACCCAACTGGCTGAATGATACTCTGAGTTTATCAAGCATTTTTTATAAAGAGGAGGACAAGGCAGCCCAGCTGTTTGGGGTGACTTCTCCCTTCAGCCCCGACCAGCAATGGATTGTGGGAGTTGAAGTCCACCCAGAGGTCCCAGCCCCACTTGCCTCCACTCACAACCTTTTTGGCTGTTGGCAGATACAATCATGAGCTGATGTTCGGCGTATCAATCAAGAATCTGAAGAAAGACGAGCGGCTGATTTTCGGGGACTCCATGATGACGCACGCCATGGTCATTACAGCCTTCACGAAGAACGTAAGTTGCTTGGGAGAAATGCTTTCCCCGGCCTTAAATTTATCCATCCTACAGATTGGCAAGGCCGGGTTGATTGATTATGGGTTATCAAGTTGGTGTCAACTCAACAACCGCTTGTATAGACCTTCGCCGTTATGTGTCATGAGGTTGGACTCAACTTTTAGGGACCACCTAGATCAGAAAGGTGGAACTATGGCCCCTTTATGGCTTGTGGACTTCAACTCCCAGAATTCCTCAACCACCATGGGGAACTATAGTCCTTTTATGACTTGTGGACTTCATCTCCCAGAATTCCTGCGTCAGGCTGGGGACCGGTGGCCCTTTTATGACTTTATGCTGGCTCAGGAATTCTGGGAGTTGAAGTTCACAAGTCATAAAAGGGCCACCGTTCCCCATCCCTGACCTAGATAGAACTTCTCCAGGATCTGACCCATACCTGGTCCCTCAAGGCTTCCAATTGTTGACCCATCAACTGAATCCATCCTGGTTTGCTCCTGGTTGTCCTCTGGGGAATTCTGGGAGTTGAAGTCCACAAGCCGTAAAGTTGCCAAGCTTGGACGCCTCTGTTCTAAAGTGACACTAAATGCTAAAGCAGCATCCAAATAGGGTCCCCACAGCCTAAAAAATGAGGGTGGGAATTATCTGATGAGGGTGGTCTACACACACACCACACCACACACACACACACACGCACACACACCGGGAACACTGCCCAGAGGTTAGTCATCTTCCCACGCATAGCAATTCTCTTCCCTCCGAGGCTTTGAAAATTCCCCCTCCACTGCTTTATCCTCACCAACAATCCTGGTTTGGTTGTTTAAATATGTTTTGCAACGATATAGAAATTCCCCCCCTCCCCCCAGCGTTTAGCAGTTGCAAAACCAGGATGGCCTGAAGAGAAATTGGGAGAGAAGCAGTGGTTGACAGCCAAATACAAACAAACCAGGAATGCCGGGTTGGTGGGAAGCCTGTTTGTCTTAGCAGCCGGTTGTCCAAAGGTCTGAAGCATTCTTGACCGCCGAACGCCAAGTAACAGTAGTAATAATAATAATAATAATAATAATAATAATAATAATAATAATAATATAATAATAATAATAATAATATAATAATAATAATAATAATAATAATATAATAATAATAATAATATAATAATAATAATAATATAATAATAATATAATAATAATATAATAATAATAATAATATAATAATAATAATAATAATAATAATAATAATAATAATAATAATAATAATATAATAATAATAATAATAATAATAATAATATAATAAAGTTGGAAGGGACCTTGGAGGTCATCTAGTCCAACCCCCTGCTCAGGCAGGAAACCCTATACTATTTCGGACAAATGGCTGTCCAGTCTCTTCTTAAAAACCTCCAGTGTTGGAGCATTCACAGCTTCTGGAGGCAAGGAGTTCCACTGGTTAATTGTTCTAACTGTCAGGAAGTTTCTCCTTAGTTCTAGGTTGCTTCTCTCCTTGGTTAGTTTCCATCCGTTGCTTCTTGTCCTGCCTTCCGGTGCTTTGGAGAATAGCTGGACTCCCTCTTCTTTGGGGCAGCCCCTGAGATACTGCTATCATGTCCCCCCTCGTCCTTCTCTTTGTTAGACTAGACATACCCAATTCCAGCAACAGGACATTTGCAAAAACTGCCATTTGGCTTACAACAGCTTGCTTAGTGACTGTTCCAAGCTATAACGGCCCAGAAAAAAGCGAGTTAGGACCGTTTTTTCACACTTATGACCTCTGTTTTAAAGTGACACTAAATGCTAAAGCAGCATCCAAATAGCGAGTTAGGACCGTTTTTTCACACTTATGACCGTCGCAGCATCCCCCAGGTCACGTGCTCAAAATCCAGACGCTTGGCAACCGACTCGCATTTATGACGGTTTTGCAGCGTCCCGGGGGTGTCACGTGATCCCCTTTTGCGACCTGACGAGCAAAGTCAATTGGGGGAGCCCGATTCACTTAACGACCGCGTTATTAACCGCTGCAGTGATTCGCTTAACAACCGTGTCCAGAAAGGTCGTAAACGGGCAAAGCTCACTGAACACCCAGTTTAATTTACGGGGCTCAGTTCTAGTCGTAAGTTGAGGAACTACCTGTAGTTAAAAAATTTTTTTTAAAAAAATCGCTGCCGTAAAAACCATTGATAAAAATCATTTGATCAGGCAGTAAATTCCATAATTTCCAATCCCAGGGATTAACCGGTCTTGTGCACGCAGGCAGGGTTTCCCCTGGGTTTTTCTCACGACCCGCGATTCCTCTTTCCAGGAAGAACCGGAGGAGGGCTACGAGAAGTGGCGCGTGGAGAATTCGTGGGGCGAAGACCGTGGGAATAAAGGTACGGCGGGCCTCGGGGGAAGGGTGTGTGTGAAGGGGGGGAGGACTTTCCAGGTTGACCCAAAGGGGGAGAGGGTCGTCTGGATGCAAGACATCCCCGTGCAAGCAATCTGCCTCTCCTGATTTCTCTTCCCCCCCCCCCAAATTAAGTGCAAGAAGGCAAGTGGGGGCCATGTCAAGCTTTCAGGACTTAAACACTGCCAAGGCCCTCCGATTACAGGTAGTCCTCACAACAATTTGCTTAGTGACCGTTCAAAGTTACAACGGCACTGGGGAAAAAAAAGACGACCGTTTTTCCACCCTTAAAGACCATTGGTGGCATCATCCCCGGGGCGATCCAAATTTCCGACGCTTGGCAACTGACTCGCGTTTATGACGGTTGCATCGTCCCGGGGGGTGGGGTGTCACGTGATCCCCTTTTGCGACCTTCCGACAAGTCAAGTCAATAGGGAAGCGATTCGCTTAACGACCGTGTGACTAACTTTAACAACCTCAGGGATTCGCTTAACAACTGTGACACGAACGGTCGTAAAATTGGGGCAGGATTCTTTTGACCCCTGTCTTGCTTAGGAAACAGAAATTTTGAGCTCTGCTGTGGTCGTAAGTCGAGGATGTCAAGGTATTGATTTAACAGCTAACCAGCTTATGTAATGTAAGATGTAAGGTGTAATGTAATGGTGGGAATGACTCAGCAGGGTCTGTGTCTCTTTAAGAGCCAACAGGGTCTGTGTCTCTTTAAGAGCCAGCAGGGTCTGTGTCCCTTTAAGAGCCAGCAGGGTCTGTGTCTCTTTAAGAGCCTTTGTATAAAAGGAACACTCTGCTGCTGTGTTCTCTCTCTTCCGTTTCCTGCTGTAACTGTGGTTTGTTGGATCCTGCTGTATTAGCACGTGTGTGTATATTGTTCCTGGTGTGTGATATTTGTAGATAGTGTAAGATAAACCATCATTTAATACAGACCACTGTTTACTGTGTTTACTCCTGGGTTATCTCGTGCAATAAGACTGTGCACGCTCTGATGAAGGACTACCTTTATCTCCCTTGATTGCGTCGGACGAAGGGAGATGCGGGACACAAAAGCCGACACCATTTAATCCAACGTGTCAGCTGGAAAAAGGGCTCCCTTAATCTTGCAAAATCCTCAGGAGTCCAAAAAAAAACCAACAACCAGGTGGACCAAATATAGTCACCCAATAATAACATAGAATTAAATCCTATACAGATAAGTCCTCGGCTTACGACAATTTGCATAGTGACTATTCAAAGTTACAAGGGCGCTGAAAAAAGGGACTTAGGACCGTTTTTCACACTTAGGACTGTTTCAGCCTCCCCAGCGTCACGGGATCAAAATTCAGACGCTCGGTAGCTGACTCCTATTTATGACGGTCGCAGCGTCCACGTGGGTCACGGGATCAAAATTCAGACGCTCGGCAACTGACTCCTATTTATGACGGTTGCAGCGTCCACGTGGATCACATGATCAAAATTCAGACGCTCGGCAACTGACTCGTATTTACGACGGTTGCGGCGTCCCCGTGGGTCACGTGATCAAAGTTCAGACGCTGTGGCAACTGACTCCTATTTATGACGGTCGCACCGTCCACGTGGGTCACGGGATCAAAATTCAGACGCTCGGCAACTGACTCGTATTTATGACGTTCGCAGCGTCCCCGTGGGTCACGTGATCAAAATTCAGACGCTCGGCAACTGACTCCTATTTACGACGGTCGCGGCGTCCCCGTGGGTCACGTGATCAAAATTCAGATGCAACTGACTCGTGTTTATGACGGTTAGGCAGCGTCCCCGGGGGGCTCACGTGATCCCCTTTCGCGACCGCCCGACAAGCAAAGTCAGTGGGGGAAGCCGGATTCGCTTAACGACCGTGTGACTAAGTTAACAACGGCAGGGATTCGCTTTAAAAAAAAAACCTGCCAAGGAAATGCCGTAAAATGGGGCAAAAGTCACTTAACAAACGTCTCGCTTAGCAACGGAAATGTTGGGCTCCGTTGTGGTCGTAAGTTGAGGACCCCCAGTTTGGGAGCGGAGTCCGGCTGGGCCTGGAGGGATTCGGAGACCGACGTCAAACGTCGCTGGGAGAGGCTCACCGAAAGCAACAGACTGAATTGGAGGGGAGGCGCTGAGTGCGAGGAAGTCGGAGCCCTTTCTTGGGGTCTTGCCCCACCTTTCCGGCCAGCCTTCCCCCCCCCCCACGTCCCCAAGCGGGGGCTCCCTCTGCTCACCCGGACCGCTCCCCTTTCCCAGGATCTCCCCCCACCCCAAAGGGCATTGTTCACACCGCCAAGGGATTTCCTCCAACGTTCAGGAATTTCCTCGGCCCCCGGGGTTATCAAACTGCTTTTTCTTGAGTTTTTGTTTCCAAAAATACTGGCCAAAATCTCGCTCTTCCTTGCACATTTTGTTCTGGGTTGTTTTGTGTGTTTTTTTTTCCCCCACGCCAGAGGAAAAAGGTGGGAAGGGCAGGCTTTGCATCGCGGGACTGAATCCTTCGTGTCCCCTCTGGGCACACTTCGAACTCGTACCCTTTGCTGGCCCTGGCTAGTTTGACCCAAATCGGGAGAGGGCTCAAAAAAACTCTCCATTTCAGGGATCTGGGTTCTGGATGCCGAAATGGTGTGATTGTAAGCCCCGTGGCGATGGGGTCAGTAGGAAAAGACTTAGGTATGGGGGTCTGTTTGTTCCTAATTAAAAAAAAAAAAGTAAATAAAAATTAAAAACTAGAAATTGAAAAAGAACAGCACAACACCTTAGGTTAGCCTGGGGAAAATCCCTGTTAATCAGGGAGCATGTTTGTCCACTTTTAAGAGGGGTGGGCTTCCACTCCCAGAATTCCCGAGCCAGCATGCTGAGTGGAAGTCCACCCCTCTTAAAGCATGGCTGGCTGGGGAATTCTGGGAATTGAAGCCCACCCTCTTAAAGCAGGCTGGCTGGGGAATTCTGGGAGTGGAAGTCCACCCCTCTTAAAGCAGGCTGGCTGGGGAATTCTGGGAGTGGAAGTCCACAAGTCTTAAAAGTTGCCAAGGTTGGCCATCCCTGTACTAGGCCATCTCTGATCAATAGTCATCAAACTTCTAAAGACCTGCAGACCATCACAGTCACTAAGTTACTTAAGGTCATCACCATATCTGCCTTCTGTGATAGTATTTGGAAAGGACTGAGTCAGTGATAGGACTTGTCTGGACTGGATGTGTGGAGAAGGGGGCTTGTCAATCAGGAACTGGGGTCGTGAGGCATAATTTCTCCACTTCTGAACAAAATATAGGCACATATATGTATATTTTTTCCCCCCTATGAATTTTCCTTTCCCACGGATGATTTTTAGCCTGTTTGTCTTGGACAAGACACACGAGTGGTTTCCTTTTAAGATAAAGGAATTCAGCAAACAAAACGAGCAGAATAACCGAGTTGGAAGGGACCTTGGAGGTCTTCTAGTCCAACCCCTTCCTCAGGCAGGAAACTCTAGACCTTTCCAGACAGATGGCTGTCCGATCTCTTCTTAAAAACCTCCAGTGATGGAGCGCCCGCGTCTTCTGCAGGCAAGCCGTTCCACTGACTGTTATTTAATTCAATTGATTAGTTGAATTATTTAGTTCATTCCCTGCTCTATGGAGTAGAGAGTGGGTCTCTGACAGAAGGCCACCTGAAGAGACCAGAAGCATTTGAAATGTGGATTTACAGGCGGCTTTTACGTATAAGCTGGGTTGACAAAATCAGAAATGAGGAGGTTTTAAGCCGCCTGGGAAAGCCCAGGGAAATCATCCAAACAATTAAAAAACAAAAGTTAGAATATTTCGGACATGTGATGCGACACCCAGAAAAATACGGCATACTCCATTTAATCCTCCAGGGAAAGATTGAAGGCAAACGAGGTCCAGGCAGAAGAAGAACATCATGGCTTCAAAATCTAAGGGACTGGTGTGGACAAAACTCAGCAGCACTTTTTCGTGCGGCTGCTGATAAAAACAGGATCGCCAACAGGATCGCCAACGTCCGATAACGGATATGGCACAAGAAGAAGAAGAAGAAGAAGAGTTAATTCCCTAGAGCCATCTCAATCTTTGCACTGCGTTATCGTTGGCAGCTTCATGCTGTCTTCGTGGTTGTGTTTTATCAAGCTGCTGTCATGGTGAAAAGCTCAGCTGGGCCTGAGTGGTGGGTGGCTCTTACAGGGGGCGAGCAGGTCCAGCAACTTCATTCTGGATCAAGCCAATTTGTGGAGATGTTTTAGATTCGTTTGAATCCCTGGTTTTCAAACTTGGTAACTTTTAAGATGCCTGGACTTCAACTCCCAGAATTCCCCAGCCAGTCTTTGGAGTGATCCAATGCATCTCTGTTTAAGCCACTGTTCCTCAAACTGGGGCACTTCAACAGGCCTGAATTTCAACTCCCAGAATTCCCCAACCTACTTACCTGTCAAATTCAGGCGGTTCTTGCTGACTGGTCTGTCTGTCTGTCTGTCTGTCTGTCTGTCTGTCTGTCTGTCTGTCTATCTACTATCTATCATCTATCTATCATCCATCATCTATTTATCATCTATCATCCATTATCTCTATCTATCTATCTATCTATCTATCTATCTATCTATCTATCTATCTATCTATCTATCTATCTATCTATCTATCTATCTATCTATCTATCATCTACCTATCAATCTACCTATCATCTATCATCTATCTGTCATCTTCTATCTATATTTATCTATCATCTATCTCATCTATCTACTATCTATCATCTACCTATCATCTACCTATCTAACATCTATCTATCCATCTATCTTTCATCTACCTATCACCCATCTATCTCTATCTATCTATCTATCTATCTATCTATCTATCTATCTATCTATCTATCTATCTATCTATCTATCTCTATCTATCTATCTATCTACCTATCTATCTATCTATCTATCTATCTATCTATCTATCATCTACCTATCAATCAATCTATCATCTACCTATCAATCTACTATACCTATCATCTATCATCTATCATCTTCTATCTATATTTATCATCTATCATCTATCTCATCTATCTATCTATCTATCTATCTATCTATCTATCTATCTATCTATCTATCTATCTATCTATCTATCTATCTATCTATCTATCTATCTATCTATCTATCTATCTATCTATCTATCTATCTATCTATCTATCTATCTTCATTAAATTATTATACCACCCATCTCTTCTCTAGGGTGACTCTGGCTGGCTTAGAGATTATAGAACAAATGGAAAAATAATTAAAATATCTTAAATATTTTTTTTTAAAAATAGCCACTTCAGGTGGTCCTCGCCTCACGACCACCATTGAGCTCAAAATTTCTGTTGCTAAGCGAGACAGGTGTTAAGGCAGAGGTCCCCAACCTTTTGGGCACCAGGGACCACCGGTTCCGTGGAAAGAGGTTTTTCCGCGTGGTTTTGTGTGCTGCCTGCATCCTGCTTGTTTGTGCGGACCGGTTGCTGGCATGCCGCGGCCCGGTACTGGTCCACAAACCGGGGGTTGGGGACCCCTGGCCTATCTGACTCTCTCTCTGTCTCTCCCCCCCCCCCATCTCCCTTCCAGGTTACCTGCTCATGACGGACGACTGGTTCTCCGAGTTTGTGTACGAAGTGGTGGTTGACCGCAAACACGTCCCGGAGGAAGTCCTGGCGGTTTTACAGCAGGAGCCCCTTCGCCTGCCCGCCTGGGATCCAATGGGGGCTTTGGCCAAATGAGCGGTCGGGAGGAGGAGGGGACCCCCCCTCTCCTTCTGGGTCAACTCCAAGCCAGCAGGGGCCCCCCGGGACCCGGAGGTCTGCAGCCGAGCCCTCCCCGGGGGGGGGGGTTCCCAGCTAGAGGTGCTAACATTCACCCCCTCCCCCATCACCACCACCCATCCATCTCTGGCCTGGGGTTCCCCCCCTCCGCCCCCCTGCATCGGCGCGTCTGCTTTGCCTTGTAACGCAGTGCCCCTTTTTCTTAAAAAAAAAAAATAATACGGCTTTTTAAACTCATCTTAATGCACTCATTTTAAACCGGGGAAGGAATTGGATTTGGAACGAGCTGTACAAAAAAAAAAAGATTTTATTAGGACAGTTGGAATTGGACGGCTTGCACCCTCGTACTGAGATCTGCTGTTTTGGGGAGGGGGTTTCCCCTCGGGGGTCCTTGCCTGCCGCCTTGTCGGAGGGTAAGATTCGGGGGGTGGGGGTGGGGTGATACGGGTCTGTTATCCAGTAATTTCCCACCTCTCCCATCTTTTCCAACTGGTCTTCTGCAACCTGGTGTTCCTTCTTCCTGACCGGTTTCTTTTACCGAATTGGATTCCCAGTAAAAGAAGAATATATAAACAAAATATATCTTCATTTTTTTTATCACGATCTCGGGACCCGCAACTGGACGGTCCACGATCCCGTCTCATCTTAACCAGGTTGGAAAAGATGGCTTCGCTCTGCTGGGTTGGCTTTCGTTTTTGGCTTTCTACTCTGCAGAATTCCAGTGGGTGGGGATCTCCTTTTGGTGAGATCTCCCCTTCCCACAAGGGAGGCAGAGTGAACAATGGTTAAACCGGCCGGCAAAGAGTTCCCCCACCCCCCCAGCCACCCCACCCCACCCCGAGAGAAAAGGGAAACATTGAAAATAATAATAATAATAATAAACCGCATTTCGTATGCTCTCAACAACTCTGATGGTGCTATGAAGTATTTTAATTAAAACACTTGCCTGAATGACGTTGTTGGTCTCCTGGCTTGATCTTGAGGACTAGCGGCTTGCAAAGGAGGAAGGAAAAGGTCCAAGAACCGGATCTGAGCAATTTTTTTTTTTTTTTAACCCCCCAAGTTTCTGAAGATAGCTGCATCCGAGTTAAGAAGAGAGAGTGGGAGGATAAAGAAGGGAGCTGAAACAGGCTTTGGCTGGTCACATGTGCATAAAAAAGTCGCATAACAATTTAGGGCGCATTACAGCGGCACTGGGAAAAAAAGGGACTTGTGAACTTTTTTCACACTTAACGATCGTTGCAGCATCCCCGGGGTCACGCGATCAAAATTTGGCCGCTTGGCTGCTGATTCATATTTATGACGGTCGCAGCGTCCTGGGGTCATGTCCTTTTGTGACCTGTGAATGGGGAACCAGGCTCACTTAACAACAATCACTGTCTCCCAGCCGGCTTTCCTGCCTAAGGCGGGACTAGAACTCACAGTCTCCTAGTGATTGGCCCAGAGTCACCCAGCCGGCTTTCATAGCTAAGGCGGGACTAGAACTCACCGTCTCCTAGTGATTGGCCCAGTCACCCGGCTGGCTTTCATAGCTAAGGCGGGACTAGAACTCACCGTCTCCTGGTGATTGGCCCAGAGTCACCCAGCTGGCTTTCATATCTAAGGAGGGACTAGAACTCACCGTCTCCTGGCGATTGGCCCAAAGTCACCCAGCTGGCTTTCATAGCTAAGGCGGCCCTAGAACTCACCGTCTCCTAGTGATTGGCCCAGAGTCACCCAGCTGGCTTTCATATCTAAGGAAGGACTAGAACTCACCGTCTCCTGGTGATTGGCCCAGAGTCACCCAGCTGGCTTTCATAGCTAAGGCGAGACTAGAACTCCCCGTCTCCTGGTGATTGGCCCAGAGTCACCCAGCTGGCTTTCATAGCTAAGGCGGCCCTAGAACTCACCGTCTCCTAGTGATTGGCCCAGAGTCACCCAGCTGGCTTTCATATCTAAGGAAGGACTAGAACTCACCGTCTCCTGGTGATTGGCCCAGAGTCACCCAGCTGGCTTTCATAGCTAAGGCGAGACTAGAACTCCCCGTCTCCTGGTGATTGGCCCAGAGTCACCCAGCTGCTTTCATCCATAAGGCGGGACTAGAAATCACGTCTCTGGCGATTGGCCCAGAGTCACCCAGCTGGCTTTCATAGCTAAGGCGGGTCTAGAACTCACCGTCTCCTGGTGATTGGCCCAGAGTCACCCAGCTGGCTTTCATAGCTAAGGCGGGTCTAGAACTCACCGTCTCCTGGTGATTGGCCCAGAGTCACCCAGCTGGCTTTCATCCCTAAGGTGGGACTAGAACTCACTGTCTCCTGGTGATTG
Source organism: Azemiops feae (assembly GCA_023970755.1). NCBI lineage: Eukaryota > Metazoa > Chordata > Lepidosauria > Squamata > Viperidae > Azemiops > Azemiops feae. Next base: position 15,352 of record JALGBA010002702.1, on the reverse strand, counting down.
GCCCAGAGTCACCCAGCCGGCTTTCATCCCTAAGGCGGGACTAGAACTCACTGTCTCTTGGTGATTGGCTGAAGGACACCCAGCCAGCTCCTATGCCTAAGGCAGGAATAGAAGGTTCTGAATTGGGAGCAGGGAGACCCGAGTTCTAATCTACACTTGAGGCTCCACCAGGAAATTCTAGCTGAGTACTCTCATTCTTTCTCTCTCCCTCTCTCCTCCCTCTCCCTCTCTCTCTCTCTCCCCCACCTACCTTGCAGGGTTCAGGGCAGGGGGGGCTGCAATCTGATAAATAAATAGTTTTGCAGCCTTGGCATTTTTTTAAATCCCTGCTGGTTTTGCAGACGGCATCGGCTTTGATCTGCAAGCCTTTTTTTTTATTTTTCTTTGCCCCAGAATCCAAAGCAGGAATCTAGAAGGAGTGAATTTAGAAGACCCGGGCCCGTCTCCAAATAGAAATATTGCAGAAGAACAGAGTTGGAAGGGACCTTGGAGGTCATCTAGTCCAACCCCCTGCTGAAGCAGGAGACACTATACCAGGGGTGGGGAACCTTGGCTCTTTTATGACTTGTGGACTTCAACTCCCAGAATTCATGAGCCCGTGAGGACAATCAACCAGTGGAACAGCTTGCCACCAGAAGTTGTGAATGCCCCAACACTGGAGGTTTTCAAGAAGAAACCGGACAACCATTGGTCTGAAATGGTATAGGGTCTTCTGCCTGAGCGGGGGGTTGGACTAGATGACCTCCGAGGTCCCTTCCAGCTCTATTCCGATTGAATTGAATCAATTTATATAGAGGCCATTCAAAGCTACAACAGCCCTGGAAAAAAGGGGCTCAGGACCGTTTTTCACACTTAACGACTGTCGCAGCATTCCCCAGGTTCACGTGATCCAAATTCAGACGATGCTTGGCAACTGACTCACATTTATGACGGTCGCAGTTTCCCGGGGGGTGTCACGGGATCCCCTTTTGCGACCTTCTCAGTGGGGAAGCCGGATTCATTTAACAACCGTCTGACAAACAGCTGCAACGATTCACTTTAACAACGGTGGCAGGAAAAGTCATAAAATGGGGCAGGACTCACTGAACCGCTGTCTCGTTTAGCAACGGGGGGGAAAGCCAGATTCACTGAACTACGGTCTTATTAACTTAACAACTTGAGGGATTCACTTAACAACTGTGGCAAGTAAGGTCGTAAAATGGGGCAAAGTTCACTTAATGACTGTCGCTTAGCGACAGAAAGGATGGGCTCAATTGTTAAGTCAAGGACTACTTGCATGCAGTACCAACAGTGGCCTACAGAGGGCAGCAGCAGCTCCCAGGGGGGGGCTGAAAAAGGATTGGGGATTCTGTGCCCCAAGCCCCTCCCCTTGAGTGTGCAAAAGGGGAGGTGTCTTCTGTGCCCCCAGCCCATCCTCCATGGTTGTGCAAAAGTGGAGGGGTCTTCTGTGCCCCCAGCCCATCCTCCATGAGTGTGCAAAAGGGGAGGGGTCTCCTGTGCCCCCAGCCCATCCTCCATGAGTGTGCAAAAGGGGAGGGGTCTCCTGTGCCCCCAGCCCATCCTCCATGAGTGTGCAGAAGGGGAGGAGTCTTCTGTGCCCCAAGCCCTTCCCCATGTGTGTGCAAAAGTGGAGGGGTCTTCTGTGCCCCCAGCCCATCTTCCATGAGTGTGCAAAAGGGGAGGGGTCTCCTGTGCCCCCAGCCCATCCATGAGTGTGCAAAAGGGGAGGGGTCTCCTGTGCCCCAAGCCCTTCCCCATGTGTGTGCAAAAGGGGAGGGGTCTTCTGTGCCCCCAGCCCATCTTCCATCAGTGTGCAAAAGGGGAGGGGTCTCCTGTGCCCCCAGCCCATCCATGAGTGTGCAAAAGGGGAGGGGTCTTCTGTGCCCCAAGCCCCTCCCCCATGAGTATGCAAAAGGGGGGAGTATCATTTTTGCAAAGAAGGCCGTGAACATGTCCAATAAAACTTCCTTTTCCTACCGGGAGGCCTCGACTTACAAACGATTCATTTAGTGACCGTTTGAAGTTACAACGGCCCTGAAAAAGAGCGACCGGTGGCTGTTTTTCACACTTAACGACCGTTGCAGCCTTCCCCCGCGGTCGCACGATCAAAATTCAGACGCTCAGCAGCCGACTCGTCTTTATGACGCACACAAGGGGTCACGTGATTCCCCTTTCGCCACCTTCCGACGGGAAAAGTCCGTGGGGGAAGCCGGATTCGCTTAGCGACCGGGCGTGACAAAGAGCGGCAGTGATTCACTTAACAGCGGTGGCAGGAAAAGTCGTAAAATGGGGCAAAACTGACTTGACCGCTGTCTCGCTGGGCAAGGGGAATTTTTGGGCTCGATTCTGGTCGTAAGCCGAGGACTCCCTGTATGTTTACAAATAACCCAAGGTGGCGAATACACACAATACTCCCTCCTCCTCCTCCTACTTTCCTCGCAACAACAACCCTGTGAGGTGGGCTTGGGACTGGCCCAAAGTCACCCAGCCAGCTTTTCACTTCCCTTTCCAGCAGCTCCCTCTCCCTGCCAGCCCTGTCCAGGAACAGCCCAGGCTGGCTGGAGGGGGGGGCAAACCAAAGCAGGCCCCACCACAAGGGGACCCCCCCTGCATCCTCTCGCCATTCGGGGCACCCCAGTTGGCGAGGTGGCACCCCAAGACAGCTCAGCCCCTTCTAGGAGGTGGAAAGCGGCCCCCAGCAAGGTGCACAGAGGACCACTCCCCTTCGGTTCCAGTGATTAAGGGGGGGGTCTTCTGCGCCCCAAGCCCCTCCCCATGTGTGTGCAAAGTGGGGGGTCTTCTGTGCCCCAAGCCCCTCCCACATGAGTATGCAAAAGTGGGGTCTTCTGTGCCCCAAGCCCCTCCCCCATGAGTGTGCAAAAGTGGAGGGGTCTTCTGTGCCCCAAGCCCCTCCCCCATGAGTGTGCAAAAGTGGGGTCTTCTGTGCCCCAAGCCCCTCCCCCATGAGTGTGCAAAAGTGGGGCCTTCTGTGCCCCAAGCCCCTCCCCCATGAGTGTGCAAAAGGGAAGCCATCTTCTGTGCCCCAAGCCCCTCTCCATGTGTGTGCAAAGTGGGGGGGTCTTCTGTGCCCCAAGCCCCTCCCCCATGAGTGTGCAAAAGGGGAGCCGTCTTCTGTGCCCCAAGCCCCTCCCCATGTGTGTGCAAAAGGGGAGGGGTCTTCTGTGCCCCAAGCCCATCCTCCATGATTGTGCAAAAGGGGGGGTCTTCTGTGCCCCAAGCCCCTCCCCCATGAGTGTGCAAAAGGGAAGCCATCTTCTGTGCCCCAAGCCCCTCTCCATGTGTGTGCAAAGTGGGGGGGTCTCCTGTGCCCCAAGCCCATCCTCCATGATTGTGCAAAAGGGGAGGGGTCTCTGGTGACCCCAGCCCATCCTCCATGTGTGCAAAAAGTGAGGGGTCTTCTGTGCCCTAAGCCCCTCCCCCATGAGTGTGCAAAAGTGGAGGGGTCTCCAGTGCCCCCAGCCCATCCTCCATAAGTGTGCAAAAAGTGAGGGGTCTTCTGTGCCCCAAGCCCCTCCCCCATGTGTGTGCAAAAGTGGAGGGGTCTTGTGTGCTCCAATCCCTCCCCCATGAGTGTGCAAAGGGGAGGGGTCTTGCCCCAAGCCCATTCTCCATGGGGGTGCAACTCAGCCACGTTTCCTTTCTGTCGGCTTGCAGGGAAGGGAGAAACTTTGGGGGTCACTGCCCCCTTTACCTAGCGGGGGGGCAGTTTCTGCTCACACCCCACCCCTCCCAGGAGCCACAAACCTGGAGTCTGGTTCCTCTCCTCCAATCTTCAACCCCCCTCCCCAATGTTCTTCACAGGCCTCCGTTGCAGCTCACGAAAGCCGGTGGTGCCTTTTATTCTGTTGATGCATTTTACGTATTTTTCAATTATTATTATTTTTTTTAAAAATAAACATTGGGGCGTGAAAGGGGGTCTCCAGACGCCTGCAAATGCCTCCAAAAGCCCCCAAAGATTCCCAATCGGGGAACAAAACAGAATTGCGATATATATATATATATATTATTATTATTATTAATCATTATAGTACATCGATTCCAGCTTCCTAGAATCGGAAAGGTTGGAAGGGACCCTGGAGGTCATCTAGTCTGACCCACTTACCCAAGGCAGGAGTAACAGCAACTGCAACTGCAACTTCACCCCAAAATATCATTTAACTATCACTCTGTCCCTCTTCAAGGGGTCTCATGCGAGGGGCCGTCACCCCCCCCTCCTGAAATCGCTCCTTTTTAATCAAATAGTTGGCTACCATGGGGTCGCCAGCCCCACTTTTTGCAAAACCATCCCCGGCTCCATTCGGACAATCCGATGAGCGACGTGCAGGTAATTCTCGACTTACAACCGTTCATTTAGTGACCGTTCAAAATTACAAGGGCACTGAAAAAAGTGAACTGACGGCTGTTTTTCCCACTTAATGACCGTCGCAGCCTCCCCCGTGGGTCACGTGACCAAAATTCAGAGGCTTGGAAACTGACTCGTGTTTATGACGGTCGCCGTGTCCCATGGGGGTCACGTGATCCCCTTTTTGCGACCTTCTGACAAGCAAAGTCAAGGGGGGGGGAAAGCCAGAGTCATTTAACAACTTTGTGACTAAATTAACAACCGCAAGAATTCACAATTGCAGCAAGAAAGGTCTTAAAATGGGGCGAAACTCAACTGTCTCGTTTAGCAACAGCAATGATGGGCTCCATTGTGGTCTTAAGGCGAGGACCACCTGTACAATAGAGTCTTGTAGAATATCAATAATTATACTAATACTAATACTAATTCTATACTATATACTAATACTAATACTATACTATACACTATACTATACTATACTATACTATACACTATACTATACTATACCATACTATAATACTATACTATACTACACTACACACTACTATACACTACACTACACTATACTATACTATACACTAATACTAATACTACTATACTATACACTATACTATACTATACTATACTACTATACCATACCATACCATACCATACACTAATACTATACTATACACTATACTACACTAATACTACTACTACTACTACTAATACTATACACTATATTATACACTATACACTATACTATAATATACTATACACTATAATACTACTATACTATACACTATTATACACTATACTGATACTATACTATACTATACTTATACACTATACTATACTAATACTAATACTAATACTATACTATACACTATACTATACACTATACTATATGCTATATAGCATACTATACTATGTTATTGCTATTGCTAACAATGCTAATAATAATAATATTAATATTATAAGTCCTCCCCCAGTTTGCCCACTTCACATCTAAAAAAATGTGCTTTAGCTTCTGACTTGCAACGCATTTTATGAGTTAGGAAAGAAAAAGAACAGGGAACTCCTGTTCCCCCCCCACACACACACACACACTTTCATCTCCCCTAAAGCAAGCGGAGGGGAAGGGGGGGCGAGAATCTGCGTGCACGTGTCGTGGGAAAGGGGTGGGACCACGAAGAGACCGACTTGGCAGCTTCTCCCCTTCCTCCAGCCCCCAAGAGGGCTCCCCTCCTCCATGAGGACTAGAGACTCCGCCAGCAGCTCGGAACCCCGATCTCCCGCTTGCCTCCTGACCCCCCCCTCTCCCGCCCTCCCCATCAAGCCCAGCCCAACCCAGCCCAGCCTCTGCAGCTGATCCCTCCCGGCGCTTTGGAGATCCAGTGTCTCTCTCCTTCAATGGATTCACCTCCAGGCGGAGAGCCGCGGCGGCGATCCCGCGGGAAGCAGAAACTTTAGAGGACTTTTTCGGAGAAGACGGGAGCGAAGGCAGAAAGAGAGAAGGGGAGAGGACGCCGGAAGGGAAGACAGAGGAGGGGTCCAAAGCCTTGGGGAGCTCTTGAACCCCGGACCATGTGAGGACCCGGCTGCAGAACCCCTCCTGCTTCTGCCCCAAATGTCCAGATCTGCCTGAAACCGAGTCAGCAGACTTTGCAGAAGAAGCTTTTGCTAAATAAAACAGGTATGTTTGTTTTTTTAAATAACGCAATTACCTTATCACTCTTTTCTCTCTCTCTCTCTCTCTCTTTTTTCTTTTTCTTTTCTTTTCTTTTCTTTTTTTAAAATCCATTTTATTATCCTGGATAGGAAACTGGAGGTCGGGCAAATATATATATATATATATATATTCCGATGCCATACTGGTTTTGCTTTCTCTCCGCGGTGCTGCTTTGCAAAAAACTTCTCAAGGCAAGGAAGGCTCGAGTGGGGTGTGTGTAAGGCAAGTGTGTTGCGCCACAAGCTGGCTTTAATTCGGGGAGGGGGTGAGGGTGTCTCCTAGCCGTGCAACGGGGGAGTTAGATTCTCTCCCGGGACCCCCCCCCAAAATCAAAAGTCCCTCGCGGAGAAGTGGAGTTTGAACTTCTTCTCAAAGGTTTTTCTCCTTCTTTTCTTTTCGCTGTCCGTCCACGCTCCCTGCTTCTCGGTTCTCGAACAACTGCAGCCCTCAGCCTGTTTGCACAATGTTTGACAAGAGGGTGCAACAATTACAACAGTTAGAACAATTAATCAGTGGAACAACCTGCCTCCAGAAGTTGTGAATGCTACAACACTGGAGGATTTGAAGAAGAGACTGGACAGCCATTTGTCTGAAATGATATTAGGGTTTCCTGCCTGAGCAGGGGGTTGGACTAGAAGACCTCCAAGGTCCCTTCTAGCTCTGTTATTCTATTCTATTCTATTCTATTCTATTTATTCTATTCTATTCTATTCTATTCTATTCTACAGTATATTATTTTATTCTTTTCTATTCTATTCTATTTCAAATTCTATTCTATTCTATTCTGCTTCTATTCTATTCTGCTTCTATTCTATTCTATTCCATTCCATTCCATTCCATTCCATTCCATTCCATTCCATTCCACAGTATATTATTTTATTCTTTTCTATTCTATTTCAAATTCTATTCTATTCTATTCTATTCTATTTCAAATTCTATTCTATTCTATTCTATTCCAATTTTATATATTCTATTCTATTCTATTCTCTATTCTATTCTATTCTATTCTATTCTATTCTATTCTATTCTATTCCAATTTTATATATTCTATTCTATTCTATTCTATTCTATTCTATTCTATTCTATTCTATTCTATTCTATTCTATTCTATTCCAATTTTATATATTCTATTCTATTCTCTATTCTCTATTCTGTGCTGTTCTGTTTGTTCTGTTCTGTTCTGTTCTGTTCTATGCTATTCTATTCTTCTAGTCTAGTCTAATTTATTTAGCTCGCTCTGCTGGGGATCCAAATCTTGGTTTTAAGGAAGCAGAGAAGATGTTTGGGTTAGGTCCAAAATCTGGCTTAATTGTAGGAGGAACGGTTGAGGGAGCTAGGTACGTCTCTAACCTATTGAAGAGAAGGACCAAGGGGGACATGATAGCATCTTCCAATATTTGTGAGGCTGTCCCAAACAAAAGGGGGGGGGGGTCAACTTATTCTCCAAAGCCCCTGAAGGCAGAACAAGAAGCATGAAAACTAATGAAGAAGAGATCCAATCTAGAATTAAGGAGAAATTTACTATCCGCGTTATTCTGTACTCTGTTGAACCTGGACAGCAAAAATTGCCACTAAACTGTAATTTGCCGTAAAGGAACACCAGCAAAAAATATATGAAAATACGAGGATAGTGTGAATCCAACAGGGTTGAACTGTGGGGATCTTGGTTCTCTCTGAGCTGGGCGGTTTTCTTGCAGACGTTTCATGACCCAACTAGGGAACATCCTCAGTGCTAGAAGGGAGGAGGATTTGTGGAGAGGAGGAGGAGGAGGAGGAGGAGGAGGAGGAGAGGACTGTGGGGTCCTTGATGCTCTCTGAGCTGGGCGGTTTTCTTGCAGATGTTTCATGACCCAACTAGGTAACATCCTCAGTGCTAGAAGGGAGTGGAATTTGCAAAGAGGGACAGGACAAGATAAAACGGATGGAAACTAATCAAGAAGAGAACCAACCTAGAACTAAGGAGAAATTTCAGACAGTGAGAAGAATAAACCAGTGGAACAGCCTGCCACCAGAAGTTGTGGGTGCTCCAACAGTGGAGGTTTTTAAGAAGAGACTGGACAACCACTTGTCCGAAATGACAAGTAGGCTTTCCTGCTTGAGCAGCGGGTTGGACTAGAAGACCTCCAAGGTCCCTTCCAGCCCTAGGGGTTTGGATTCTATGTGTGGGTTGTAACACAACCGCCCTTCTCTTTGATCAGGGCTATATAAAAAGAGCAAGGGGCATTGATTTTAGGACTGAAATTGTTTTTTCCAGAGTATTTTCCCCTCTTTCCCTTCAAGAGATGAGGGTGAATTTTCTACCCAGCTGGTGCAAGACGCCTTCACTCAAATTTCCGCTTTAGCAGACGAGTGAGGCATAGTGAGCAGACACCAAAGAGAAGGACGTTTATATTTTTCAAAGGAGAAGTAGAGTTTGGGATGCTAAAGGAAGCTGTGGGTGTGTAAAGACAGACTGTTTTTTCCATATAATAATAATAATAATAATAATAATAATAATAATAATAATAATAATAATAATTAATAATAGTAGTGGTAGTAGTGGTAGTAGTGGTAGTGGTAGTGGTAATGATAATAGTAATAGTAATAGTAATAGTAATAATAATAATAAAGTTGGAAGGGATCTTGGAGGTCATCTAGTCCAACCCCCTGCTCAGGCAGGAAACCCTATACCATTTCAGACAAATGGCTGTCCAGTCTCTTCTTAAAAACTTCCACTGTTGGAGCATTCACCGCTTCTGGAGGCAAGGAGTTCCACTGGTTAATTGTTCTCACTGTCAGGAAGTTTCTCCTTAGTTCCAGGTTGCTTCTCTCCTTGATTAATTTCCATCCGTTGCTTCTTGTCCTGCCTTCAGGCGCTTTGGAGAAGAGCTTGACTCCCTCTTCTTTGGGGCAGCCCCTGAGATACTGGAAGACTACTATTTTGCCAGCCCTCACTTGAATTTTTTGATGGCGTGGCTTGAAAGCGGAGGAATAATCTTGAATTTAAGGGGGGAAATGGTGTAGATTTGGGTGGGGGGGAAATCCACAAAGAGAGAAGGACTAAGGGGGACATGATAACATCTTCCAACATTTGAGGGGCTGCCACAAAGAAGGGGGGGGTCCATCTATTTTCCAAAGCACCTGAAGGCGGGACAAGAAGCAACAGATGGAAACTAACCAAGGAGAGAAGCAACCTGGAACTAAGGAGGAATTTCCTGACAGAGAGAACAATTATTCAGTGGAACAGCCTGCCACCAGAAGTTGTGGGTGCTCCAACGCTGGGGGTTTTTAAGAAGAGACTTGGACAGCCATTTGTCTGAAATGACAAATAGGGTTTCCTGCTTGAGCAGGGGTTAATAATAATAATAATAATAAAGTTGGAAGGGACCTTGGTGGTCATCTAGTCCAACCCCCTGCTCAGGCAGGAAACCCTATACCATTTTGGACAAATGGCTGTCCAGTCTCTTCTTTAAAACTTCCAGTGTTGGAGCATTCACCGCTTCTGGAGGCAGGTTGTTCCACTGGTTAATTGTTCTAACTGTCAGGAAGTTTCTCCTTAGTTCTAGGTTGCTTCTCTCTTTGGTTAGTGTCCATCCGTTGGACTAGACTAGACTAAAGGACCTTCATTTTGATCAGGGTTACGTAAAAAGAGCAAGTGGCATGAAATTTAGGACTGAAATGGTCTTTTTCAGAGTATTTTCACCTCTTTTGCCTACAAATATTCTCTTTTTATTGATACAAAATACAGTCACAGCCTCAGCTTTTTGCTTTACGTATTTCTTAAGCACTCTATAACAAATTAACGGAATCCTCAAAACCTAAAAAAAACAAATTTTCATATTTTTTTTTGTTTCGAGTCCAGAAGTGGTTTCCAAATAGAAACAAAACTGGATAAATTCTTTCTTTAATTAAAGCAGTTCGAACATCGAATAACAGGGTTGGAAGGGACCTTTGGAGGTCATCTAGTCCAGCCCCCTGCTCAGGCAGGAATCCCTACACCATTTCAGACAAATGGCTGTCTGAAAACCTTCTTGAAAACTTAGTTCATCTCTTCCAGGTCCATCTGTAGAAGATATTTCTCTTGCAGCTGGCTTAATGTTTGGAATAATCTTATCAAGGTTTGAGAGGATAGGAGGCAACCTGGTTTAAAACACAGCCAGGAAAGATAAGAACATTCCACTGTTTTGGTTTTTCAGACCACTCCTAAAAAGGGAATTTTACGAGACGAGCGAAGATGGACACTTCTGTATCTCTTTTGAAATAGGCATTGTGAAATGGATCTTAAATCACAGCGTCGCGTTCAAGACATGGCTTGTTTGACAGGCCGAGTTCTGCGCAGAATGGAGGGGTGGAACTCCTAACCTAGTATTGTTTTAACTCGGTTAGGCTGTAAATGGCAGGCAGGCTGGCTTCCTTGCATAAAGCAGGGATGCTCAACTTTGCCAGCTGGGGAATTCTGGGAATTGAAGCCCACCCGTGTTCAAGCTGCCGAGGTTGAGAAAACTTGCTTTATGGCCAACAAGGCCATAAAGAAGAGCAACTCCGGATGGCTGGCACTGGGTTCAAATCCTCCCAACAAAACAGAGGTAGCCTTGACTTATGACCATAATTTCCGTCCAAAGTCAGTGCCTAATTTTGTCACTTCGTTGCAGTGTTTCTCACCCCTGGCAACTTTTAAGATGGATGGACTTCAACTCCCAGAATTCCCCAGCCAGCACAGACAGCTTGAATTCTGGGAACTGAAGTCCACCCATCTTAAAAGATGCCAAGGTTGAGAAACGTTAACCTGGTTAGATGAGGCTCCAGATCCTTAGTGAGAAAAGGGCCTTAGAGAAGTTGTCAGGAAAAAAACAGGAGAACAGAGTTGGAAGGGACCTTAGAGGTCTTCTAGTCCAGCCCCCTGCCCAAGCAGGAAACCTTATACCCTTTTAGATAAATGGTTGTCTAAACTCCAAAACATACCTTTGCAATGATGAATTAGTATTTCCCTGCAGCCTTCAGCCCAGATTGGTGTTTTTGTTTTTTTTTACAAAGAAACAACTTGATCCCACCATTAGAATAGAATAGAATAGAATTAATGATAAGAAGAATAGAAAATAGAATAGAATAGAATAGAATAGAATAGAATAGAATAGAATAGAATAGAATAGAATAGAATAGAATAGAATAGAATAGAATACGGAATAGAATAAGGAATAGAATAGAGTAGAGTAGAGTAGAGTAGAGTAGAGTAAAACAGAACAGAATAGAACAGAACAGAACAGAACAGAACAGAATAGAATAGAATAGAATAGAATAGAATAGAATAGAATAGAATAGAATAGAATAGAATAGAATAGAATAGAATGTAGAGTAGAGTAGAGTAGAGTAGAGTAGGAAGGGACCTTGGAGGTCTTCTAGTCCAGCCCCCTGCTCGAGCAGGAGGACCTATACCATCTCAGACAGGTGATTGTCCAGTCTCTTTTTAAAAATCTCCAGTGATGGAGTGCCCACGATTTCTGGTGGCAACCTGTTCCACTGGTTGATTGTCCTCACTGTCAGGAAGTTTCTCCTTAATTCCAGGTTGCTTCTCTCTTTGATCAGTTTCCAACCACTGTTTCTCGTCCTTCCCTCTGGTCCTTTGGTAAATAACGTGACCCCCTCTTCTTTGGGGCAGCCCCTCAAATACTGGAATGCTGCTATCCTGTCACTCCCTAGTCCTTCTTTTCTTTAGACTAGCCAGACCCAAGTCCTGCAGCCGTTCTTCGTATGTTTTAGTCTCCAGGCCTTGGATCATCTTAGTTGCTCTTCTCTGAATTTTTTCCAAACTCTCAACATCTTTTTTGTGAAATGGTGACCAAAATTGGTTGCAGTATTCCAGCTGTGGTCTTACTAGGGCTTTGTAAAGCGGTACTAACACTTCGCGTGATCTTGATTCTATGCCTCTGTTTATACAGCCCAGGATTGTATTAGCTTTTGCCAATTCTGTAACAACCAGCGCAAATTTCTTTGCATTTCTGTGGAAGTCTGATTTCTCTCGCACTGAGCCCAGCTGGAGCCTCAGGAAAGATCTTTGTCCAGACAAGGCTGGAATTTCCACCCATCCGAAAAAGAATGCAACCCACAATAAATAGAAAAAACAATAATTATCACAAGTAGGGCCCACTCATGGAAAACCTCACGGTGGAAGAATGAAGGTTTGTGTGTTTTGGGACGCGCAACTTCACCGCATGTTTTCAAAGCTGAGATGTTTTAAAAAAAATTGGCGGTGAAGGCATAAACTGATCCAAGTTTACAAAAAAAAAAAAGCCTCTTTAAAGACACTTTAAAGACCCACTTGCTGTGCATTTGCAGTGTTTGTGTATTTGCGGGTTTGTTTGTCTATGTGTGTTTTTGTGTGAGTTGGGGCAGGAAACAGACAAGATGTATTAGCGAATGTTTATAAGGCATATTCAGATGTTTTCATCCCAAACACGACAGCAAGAACCACAAACTAGCTCACCACAACTGAGCCTCAGTTGTTGTGAGAACTCAGGTTGTGCTTGAACAAACCTTGGATGAGTCAAGTGAGGGTGTTGTGGGAACACAGCCTCTTAGACCAGGGGTCTGCAACCTTTGCAACTTTAAGACTTGTGGACTTCAACTCCCAGAATTCCTCAGCCAGCTTCTGCAACCTTGACCATTTTAAGACTTGTAGACTTCAGCTCCCAGAATTCCTCAGCCATCATAGCTGGCTGAGGAATTCTGGGAGCTCAAGTCTACAAGTCTTAAAGTGGTCAAGGTTGCAGACCCCTGACTTCGACACTAGCGTGGGGATGTAGCTTGGTAGCTTGAAAAGGTGAGGACTTCAACCCCCAGAATTCCCTAGCCAACATTGGAGAATTGCTAACTGGGGAATTCTGGGAGTTGAAGTCCACAAGTCTTAAAGTCTTAAAGGTTCCTAAAATTTTAAGATGGGAGGACTTCAACTCCCAAAATTCCACAGCCAGCAAGCTTTAAGACAGGTGGACTTCAGAATCAGAATCAGAATAGAGTTGGAAGGGGCCTTGGAGGTCTTCTAGTCCAGGCCCCTTCTCAGGCAGGTAACCCTATACTCTTTCAGACAGATGGTTGTCCAGTCTCTTCTTCAAAACCTCCCGTGATGGAGCATTCACAACTTCTGGTGGCAAGCTGTTCCACTGGTTAATTGTTCTCACTGTCAGGAAATTTCTCTCCTTGGTTAGTTTCCATCCGTTTTGTGTGTGTGTGTGCTGCCTTCTCTTTGCTTTGGAGAACAGGTGGACACCCCCCCCCCTCTTCTTTGTGGCAGCCCCTCAAATACTGGATATACCGGATATACTCAAATATCTGCAAATAGAAACAGAACGACTGTGGCAGAAGAAAGCAGAGGTAGCACCAATAGCGATAGGCGCCTTGGCTGCAAATTCCAAAACATCTGGAGCACCACCTAAACACCGTCGGCATTGACAATTTCCCCATCGGTCAATTGCAAAAGGCAGCTTTGCTTGGAACAGCTGACATCCTGCTGTGATAGCTGTAAAACCATCAAACATCCACATTTGCCTATCCCAAATCCTTGAGAATGACTTGATAGATGGATAAAAATGCCAGATCCGGTCTGAACATCTGGGTGACTCTGCAACCAAACCAGGCACGCTGACTGAGGAATTCTGGGAGTTGAAGTCCACAAGAAGAGGTCTTCCAACTTGGCCCTTTTATGACTTGTGGACTTCAACTCCCAGAATTCCTCAGCCAGCATGCCTGGCTAAGGAATTCTGGGAGTTGAAGTCCACAAGTCATCAAAGGGCCGAGTTGGAAGACCCCTGTCTTAAATGCATCCTGGCTGAGGAATTCTGGGAGTTGAAGTCCACAAGTCATCAAAGGGCCACGTTGGAAGGCCCCTGTCTTAAAGCATCCTGGTTGAGGAATTCTGGGAATTGAAGTCCACAAGTCATCAAAGGGCCAAGTTTGAAGACCCCTGTCTTAAAGCATCCTGGCTGAGGAATTCTGGGAGTTGAAGTCCACAAGTCATAAAAGGGCCAAGTTGGAAGGCCCCTGTCTTAAAGCATCCTGGCTGAGGAATTCTGGGAGTTGGAAGTCCACAAGTCATCAAAGGGCCAGGTTGGAAGGCCCCTGTCTTAAAGCATCCTGGCTGAGGAATTCTGGGAGTTGGTCCAAAAGTCATAAAAGGGCCAGGTTGGAAGGCCCCTGTCTTAAAGCATCCTGGCTGAGGAATTCTGGGAGTTGAAGTCCACAAGTCATAAAAGGGCCAAGTTGGAAGACCCCTGTCTTAAAGCATCCTGGCTGAGGAATTCTGGGAGTTGAAGTCTACAAGTCATAAAAGGGCCAAGTTTGAATACCCCTGTCTTAAAGCATCCTGGCTGAGGAATTCTGGGAGTTGAAGTCTACAAGTCATAAAAGGGCCAGGTTGGAAGACCCCTGCTTAACACCATCAATAAAATATCTGCCAACCACATCTGCCTATCCCAGGTCCTTGGGAAAGACTGGATAGGTGAACAAAGATACCAAATCCAGTCCAAACATCTGTACGACTATACAGGCAGTCCCCAACTTACAACAGTTCATTTAGTGACCACTCAAAGTTACAACACACTGAAAAAAAGGACTTAGGGCTATTTCTCACACTTACGACCGTTGCAGCATCCCCGGGGTCACGTGATTGACATTCGGACGCTTGACAACTGACTCATATTTATGACGGTCGCAGTGTCCCCGGGGTCACGTGATCCCCTTTTGCGACCTTCTGACCAGCAGGGGAAAGCCAGATTCACTTAACGACCGGGTGACTAATTCGCTGAACAATAGTAGCAAGAAAAGTCGCAAAATGGGGCAAAGCTCGCTTAACCAGTTTTTCACTTAGCAACATAAATTCTGAGCTCAATTGAGGTCGTAACTCGAGGACTATCTATCATAAGCTAGGCTGGCTGGGGAATTCTGGGAATTGAAGTCCACCCAGCTTAAAAGTGGCCGAGATTGAGAAATGTGGCTGTAATGGGTAAGATTTTGGTACAGGAATTGATCGCCATCTGGTTGAGATGGGATTTTTAAAAAAAATGTATACGCAAGTCTAGGAATTCCAAGTGGTCTCCCATCCCAACCAGGCCTCACCCTGCTCAGCTTTGGTGCAATCAGCAAAACACGGCCAGGTCCACGAGGCTCCCCCTCCCCAAATTCTCCAAGCAACGTGAACTATCCAAGTTTTTCTTGGACGCTCCCGAACCCCAACTGTGTCTGGCTTGACCCCTGTGATGTCCATTTTCCCCTGATCTTTCTTTTTTTTTTTTTTTTTGAAAAGTTTT
>JALGBA010002701.1:0-106455 GCA_023970755.1 Azemiops feae | reverse complement strand
ATCTATCTATCTATCTATCTATCTATCTATCTATCTATCTATCTATCTATCTATCTATCTATCTATCTATCTATCTATCTATCTATCTACCTACCTACCTACCTACCTATCTCTCTATCTCTTTCTGCCTGTCTGTCTGTCTATCTATCTAACTATCTACCTACCTACCTACCTACCTATCTCTCTCTGCCTGCCTGCCTTCCTGCCTGTCTGTCTACCTACCTACCTACCTACCTATCTAAATATCTAACTAAATATCTATCTAAATACCTATCTATCTATCTATCTATCTATCTATCTATCTATCTATCTATCTATCTATCTATCTATCTATCTATCTATCTATCTATCTATCTATCGCTGTCTGCCTGTCTGTCTGTCTGTCTGTCTGTCTGCCTGTCTATCTTTATCTATCTATCTATCTATCTATCTATCTATCTATCTATCTATCTATCTATCTATCTATCTATCTATCTATCTATCTATCTATCTATCTACCTACCAACCTACCTACCTACCTACCTATCTCTGCCTGTCTGCCTGTAGATCTATCTACCTACCTACCTACCTACCTATCTAAATATCTATCTAAATATCTATCTAAATACCTATCTCTCTCTCTCTCTCTCTCTCTCTCTATCTATCTATCTATCTACCTACCTACCTACCTACCTACCTATCTATCTAAATATCTAAATATCTATCTAAATATCTATCTAAATACCTAAATATCTATCTAAATACCTATCTATCTATCTATCCATCCATCTATCTCTGCCTGTCTATCTTTATCTATCTATCTATCTATCTATCTATCTATCTATCTATCTATCTATCTATCTATCTATCTATCTATCTATCTATCTATCTATCTATCTACCTACCTATCTACCTACCTACCTACCTATCTCTCTATCTCTCTATCTATCTCTGTCTGCCTGTCTGTCTGTCTATCTGTCTACCTACCTACCTACCTACCTACCTACCTATCTCTCTCTGCCTGCCTGCCTGCCTGCCTGCCTGTCTGCCTGTCTGTCTCTGTCTGTCTGTCTATCTACCTACCTACCTATCTATCTCAGTCTGCCTGTCTATCTTTATCTATCTATCTATCTATCTATCTATCTATCTATCTATCTATCTATCTATCTATCTATCTATCTATCTATCTATCTATCTATCTATCTATCTATCTATCTATCTCTGTCTGCCTGTCTGTCTGTCTGTCTGTCTACCTACCTACCTACCTACCTACCTATCTCTGCCTGCCTGCCTGTCTGTCTGCCTGTCTGTCTGTCTACCTACCTACCTACCTACCTACCTACCTACCTATCTATCTCTGTCTGCCTATCTATCTATCTATCTATCTACCTACCTATCTACCGACCTACCTACCTACCTATCTCTGCCTGTCTGCCTGTAGACCTACCTACCTAGATAGATAGGTAGGTAGGTAGGTAGGTAGATAGATCTACAGGCAGACAGGCAGAGATAGATAGGTAGGTAGGTAGGTAGGTAGGTAGGTAGATAGATAGATAGATAGATAGATAGATAAAGAGATAGAGAGATAGATAGATAGGTAGATGATAGATAGATAAAGATAGAGAGACAGACAGGCAGGCAGACAGGCAGGCAGGCAGAGATAGATAGATAGATAGATAGATAGATAGATCTATCTATCTATCTATCTATCTATCTATCTACCTACCTACCTACCTACCTACCTACCTACCTATCTCTGCCTGTCTGCCTGTAGATCTATCTACCTACCTACCTACCTATCTATCTACCTACCTACCTACCTATCTAAATATCTATCTAAATATCTATCTAAATACCTATCTCTCTCTCTCTCTCTCTCTCTCTCTCTCTCTCTCTCTCTCTATCTCTACTCGCTGTCTGCCTGTCCCTATCTTTATCTATCTATCTTTCTATCTTCTATCTATCATCTACTATCTATCTATCTATCTACCTACCTACACCTACCTACTATCCAACTACTCCTACCTACCTACCTCTCTATCTCCTGTAATTCCTGTCTATCTATCTACCTATCTACCTACCTACCTACCTATCTCTCATCTCTCTGCCTGCCTGCCTGCCTGCCTGTCTGTCCTGTCTCTCTGTCTGTGTGTCTATCTACCTACCTACCTACCGACCTATCGTCTGCTGTCCTATCTTTATCTATCTATCATCTATCTATCTATCTATCCATCCTCTACCTATCTCTGCCTGTAGATCTATCTATCTATCTCTGCCCTGTTAGTATTCTATCTATCTATCTATCTATCTATCTATCTATCTATCTATCTATCTATCATCTATCTATCTTCTTCTTCTATCTATCTATCTATCTATCTATCTATCATCTCTCTATCTTCCTATCTATCTAATCATCCATCCATCCATCCTCCATCTATCTCTGGCTGTGTCTATCTTTATCTATCTATCTATCTATCTAATCTATCCATCTATCTATCTATCTATCCGATCTATCTATCTATCTATCTATCTATATCTATCTATCTATATAATCTATCATATCTATCGCTGTCTGCTTGTCTGTCTGTCTGGTCTAACCTACCTACCTACACTACCTACCTATCTCTGTCCTGCCTGTCTATCTTATCTATCTATCTATCTATCTATCTATCTATCTATCTATCTATCTATCTATCTATCTATCTATCTATCTATCTATCTATCTATCTATCTATCTATCTGTCTATCTATCTATCTATCTTCTATCTACCTATCTATCTACCTATCTATCAATTTATCTATCTATCTCTGCCTGTCTGCCTGTCTGCCTGTCTGCCTGTCTGCCTGTCTATCTGTCTGCCTGTCTGCCTGTCTATCTATCTATCTATCTATCTATCTATCTATCTATCTATCTATCTATCTATCTATCTATCTATCTATCTATCTATCATCTATCTATCTATCTATCTATCATCTATCTATCTATCTATCTATCTACCTACCTACCTACCTACCTACCTACCTACCTACCTATCTATCTATAAATCCATCTGTCTATCCATCTATCTATGTAGCTAGTTCCCTATGTACCTACATTCCTATGTACCTATCTAACGAACAATCTAGCTATCTACTTACCTGTCTGTCAACGTCCCGACTAATGGAGCACTTCAAAGAACTTCCAGCCATTGTTTATTCTGAAAAGTCTTTAATCATGAACACAATGTCGGCACATATTGAATGGATGCCAAAATCTGAATTTCTTTTACTTGCATCTGACTTTTCTGGCTAAACCCCTCCCCTATTTTGCAGTCATAAGTCACATCTTCCAATTAGCCTGAAGGGCAAAGATTCACTTCCGTTCCTTATCCCACGCTTTCCTTATAAATATCCTCCCTTTCTATTGTCATCTGAATTAACTCTAAAAATACCAGACAGTTCTGCATATCTTGTCAAAGCAATAATATCCTATATTAGCAGCATTGACATCCGGGCCCCCTTACAAAAGGACACATCCTGTAATGTAAACAAAAGCATATGTTAATGACTAGTTTTCGGTTTGTTGGGGTGTTTCGCATGAAACCTTTTGACGAGCCTGTCAGCTTTCACCTCACTGGATTTCACCCAGGTGGCTTCAGACAACGGGTATCCCTTCCATTGTACTAGGTACTGCAATTTTCCTTTAAAAATTCTAGAGTCAAGAATACGCTTTACTTTATAGTGGGTCTGTCCAGCAACTACGAGGGGCCCGGGTGCCTTCTTAGGGGGAGGTCTTAAAGTGGAGCCCCGATAAGGTTTCAACAAGCTGCAATGGAATACAGGGTGAATTCTACCTAAAAGTCTAGGGAGTTTCAGTTTTACGGTGACCGGATTGATGATCTTTACGATAGGAAAAGGCCCCAAGAATTTCGGTCCTAACTTTTTACTGGGTAATTTGAGGCGTAAATGCTTAGTCGACAGATAAACCTTTTCCCCAACTTGGAATGTTCTTTGGGGAGCCCTCTTTTTAGCAGCCTGCTTTTTATAGGTTTCAAAAGTCTTTTTTAAAGCAGTTTTCGTGTTTCTCCAAACTTCTTCCCATTCCCTCACCCATTGGTCAAGTGTCTGGGAAGCGGTTGGCACCTGAGGGTATTCAGGTATTGGACCGAACTCTTTTCCTGTGGCTACTCTGAAAGGTGTGTAGCCGGTGCTGCTGTGCACAGAATTATTATACGCCACCTCTGCAAAAGGGAGAAGGTCAGTCCAGTTTGTCTGTTGGTAGGAAACGTAACATCTGAGATATTGCTCCACCATTTTTTTAGCGGGTTCTGCAGCCCCATTGGTGGCCGGATGAAAAGCAGATGATAAGCCTTGAGATGATCCAATTAATTTAAGGAAACTCCTCCAAAACTTTGCTGTGAACTGCACCCCCCTGTCCGAAATTATTCGCTTAGGGGCACCATGCAGCCGGTAGATATGTTTCAGGAACAATTTAGTCAGTCGTTGGGCAGATGGGAGTCCTTTGCAGGCGATGAAATGAGCCTGCTTCAAAAACAGGTCTATCACAGTCCAGATGACAGTATTTCCTCTGCTTTCAGGTAGGTCTACGATAAAGTCCATAGCTATTTCTTCCCAGGGTTGAGAAGGGTCTGCCACCGGCTGCAGTAACCCAGGGGTTTTCCCTGGGATTCTTTTCATTGTGGCACATACGGTACAACTCTTTACATAGTTTTCCACATCCCGTTTCAGCCCCGGCCACCAAAATTGCCGGCGGGTGAGATGTAGTGTTTTTAGATATCCAAAGTGTCCAGCCTGTTTTACATCGTGGCTGTGTTTGAGAGGATTAAGACGGAGGGCTTCAGGCAAATACAGTTTCCCCCCCTTGTAAGCCAAAACATCCCTGCATGTCAGGGAGGTTTGATTATCTTTGAACCATTGATCGGTGAGGAGCTCTCGTTTTATTTTCTTTACCCCAGGGTCATCAGGATTTGGGACCCTGCGAGGTGTGAGCTGAGCGGCAGTTTGTGGATTGGAGATAATTGCTTCATTAACCTCTTCGCGTTCGCTTTTGTACTGGGGCAATCTCGATAGCGCATCAGCTAGGAAGTTTTTTCTTCCTGGTATGTACTTTAGAGTGAAGTTGAAACGGTTAAAGTACTGTGCCCACCGTACTTGCTTTGGGGACAATTTGCGGGGAGTTTTCAGTGCCTCTAGGTTTTTATGATCTGTCCATACTTCAAATGGCACCTTGCTCTCTTCTAGATAGTGTCGCCAGTTTAACAGTCCCCACCTAATAGCGAAGGCCTCCTTCTCCCAGACTGCCCATCTCCTCTCGCTTTCAGTAAATTTTTTAGAGGTGTAGGCACAGGGTTGTAGAACTCCACTTTTGTTCTTCTGCAGTAATACAGCTCCGACGGCCACGTCGCTGGCGTCAGCTTGGATTACAAAGGGTTCCCCTGGGCAGGGGTGCTTTAGGACCGGTTCAGCAGCAAATAGTCTTCTTAAATTCTCAAAAGCTGTTTGGCAGCCCATTGTCCATGCTAGTGGTCGGCCCGGTCGCAGTTTCCCTCCTCCTTTGCCTGTTTTGAGTAGTTCTGTAACGGGTAGGGCAATCTCGGCAAAGGAGGGGATGAATTGACGATAGAAGTTGACAAAACCGGCTTCCGGTTCCGGATCACGGCACACGCAGTCGCACGGAGAGCTCCATCTCTCCCACCGGCTGTTTTCCCTCCGCCGGTAGGCCCTTAATCGGGTCGAAAGTCGCCCTGGAGGGGCGATCAGCGTTGAGGAGGCCCTCGTCGATGGGGGAAGGGTGGCAGCTCCTTCCTCAGTCCGAGCCAGCTCCTTAGGGCCGTCGGAGAAAAGATCGGCCAGTAAAATGGACGATCACTTTGCTGCACCAGCCGAAAGCCAGAAGAACAACTAAGCATAAAGAACCCCTGTGGAGAATCTGGGTGAGACCTTTCCTCCCCCTTCTTTCCCTAATTACTCTCCTGTAAAAAGCTTTTGTATTTGAATTACTTCCCTGCTGTGAGAGAGCAGCGTTTGGGCACTTGGGAAAAACAGCTTTGGGAATTGAAAAAAAACAACAAAAACCAGTTAATTTTTTATTGACTATTCAACTCCTGGAATACTGAGGGAGCCTGAAAACATTTCTATTTTTGATTATTACTATTATAACTACGCTATTTACTATTTTGGAGAGGCCTTTCTTCTTTATTTTTTATTTTTTAATGTGAAAAACAAAAAATCTATTAACTTGGAAAGAAAGACCTTATAGCCTGCTGAGGACATCTTGTGATGAAAAGTGTTACTGCAACTGTATATTTTTTTTCATTGCTGGAGGATGGCTCTAACCTTCAAAGGATGATAAGAGTAAGATAACTGAAACAGCTGTGGTGATTTGGTCTACTAAGAAATGGAGGTGAATATTTGTTGACTTTTACAAAATATAGCCTTCACTAAAAGATTAAAAGATCCTTTCACCACTGACATGGAGGTACTTAACACACAGCTGGATTATGAGCTTACACTGGAAAAAATCTTGGAAGCCACGGAGGATATGAACTCTTACTTCCAAATTTTGACGGATCAAGTTATAGGTCAAAGAACAGTGGAGAAGGAGCAGAGTGGCGCTAAAGAGACTAGTGAGCAATATATACAACCTAAAGAGAAACCATACCTACAACTCAACTATGAAATTATACCGGGAGAAATTGTGGAAACTAAGGAACAAATCAACTTTATACAACCCCAAATACAATTTATGGAGAAACTTGATGATCAAAGAATAATTTTTACTGAGATGCCTGAAGCGTCAACACTAATAGAGACTGACACCGAGATACAAGTTATTGAAAATTCTGATAATGTGGATAAACAACTAGTAACTACAACATAGAATAAAACGGCTTCCACCATCCAAAGGCTACTAGAAGAAAGGGAAGAGAACTTTGACCAATCTGAAGCGTTGAGAAATACTGACTTTCTAATATTGTGGTTTGATAATGCAAGAACTTTATTATGGAAACCGGTGTGGCACAGAAAGAAACCTAGAGTTAGATTTAAAAATGTGTTTTAAAATTTCATTTAATGGGTTAAAAAGGCTTTTGAGATTTTGACTGATTTAATAACTAATGGAGTATGTGAATTCTGTAAGAGGATATCCTTTGTAATAATATTTTGTTTTAGATATGATAATTATTTGGAGAGGTAAACTTTATCTACTGGGATAAAAAGACTTTTTATAGACATAGATGAATTGATAGAATATATATTTAAAACAGATAGAAATGTATCTATTGGACTGATATTTTTATTTTAAATAAGATAATTATTTTGTAATAGAAGAAGAATAAGAGGGATTGGTGACAAGAGAAGAAATGGTATTAATGAAGAAAACATAAGAATGTTATTGTGGGAATAATATACTCATTTCAGATATAATTATTATGTTAAAAAGGGAAATGAAGGACACCTGAAGTGTTAATAATATGTTTATTTAAGGCTAATTGGAATATGGTAACTGTAAATTAGTAAAGCCTAAAAACAGGATTGGGATTTTTATAATTGAAATGTGATTGATGTTTGATAGGATTGTTTGAAGTTTATTTAGAAATGTATTAATTTGAATATGTAATACTATATGAGGGAATTAGAGAGGGAATTTTCAATGAATCAATTTGAGCTATATATCTGTGATTTTTCTTTTGGATGTTTGATATACCCATCTCCACGGTGTTTCCTAAGCACTTTGATGTAACCTTCCCACCCCCATAAAAATCCAATAAAATATATTTAAAAAAAAGAAAAAAGAAGAAGTTGGCAAAACCTAGAAAGCTCTGGAGCTGTTTGCGAGTCTTTGGGGGCTGCCACTCGATTATAGCTTTCACCTTGGCTAGATCCATCTCAATGCCCTCGTTGGAAATTCTGTAGCCGAGATAATCTAATCGGGTCTGGTGAAATTCACATTTTGACAATTTGGCATAAAGCTTGGCATTCAATAGTTTCTTTAACACTTCTCTCACCAGCTTTATGTGATCAGTCATATTCGTGCTGTATATCAGGATATCGTCAAGGTACACCAGAACCCCTTTGTACAAGTGATCATGTAGGACCTCATTAATCAACTGCATGAATACGGCTGGGGCCCCCTGTAGTCCAAATGGCATGACCTTGAATTGATAGCTCCCCATGGGGCAGTTGAAGGCAGTTTTCTATTCGTCTCCCTCCTTTATTCTCACTCAGTAATATGCCTCTCTCAGGTCTAATTTAGTGAAGACACTTCCTTTAGCCAGATGGGTTAATAAGTCCTTTAGGAGGGGGAGGGGGTATTTGTTTTCCACACTCACAGCGTTGAGACCCTTATAGTCTACGCAGAGACGAAGAGACCCATCTTTTTTTTCTTTAAATAACATGGGGGCTCCCACGGTAGATTTGGCCCGTTCAATGAACCCCCTCGCTAGGTTTTTGTTTACGTATTGCTGCATCTCCTCCATTTCGAGGGGGGACATAGCATACATTCTCGGTCGTGGGAGTTTGGCTCCTGGCACCAGTTCGATAGAGCAGTCATTGGGTCTGTGAGGGGGCAGAGCATCGCATTCTTTTTCACTAAATACCTCCGCTAGGTCCCGGTATTCGCTGGGGATGAGTGGTTTGCCTGGTGGCAGTGAGGCAGCCATGTGCGCTCGCTCATTGGGTGGCCTGAAGTGTCCCGCAACGTCGGTTGAATCAGTGGGAGGTTTAGGCCCTATAGGTAGTCTCACAGTTCTCATTCCTTTCTCCCACCAGATAAATGGCTTCCATTTGTCCAACCAGGCTAAACCTAGGATCACAGTCTCAGTCATTTTTGGGGCCACCAGGAAGCGAATAAACTCCCAGTGCGCACCTATCTCTAGGCGTAAGGGCTCAGTTAATTGTGTGACTAAAGTCCCTCCCATCAGGGAGCCATCAGCTTGCTCGAACCTCACAGGTTTGGAGATCTGTTTTGCCCATATGCCCATTTTCATGGCAAATGGTAGGCTAATAATGCATTGGGTGCATCCAGAATCGATTAGCACGTTGAAGTCTATTTGTGCTCCCGACTTAGGGATTATAAGCTTGGCTGGCAGTGAAAAAGACGGGACGTGTCGACTCACCATCGGGTCGTTCTCTCCTTCGTCGTCGCTGTCAAAGGAGGGTAGAGCAGGGGCGGGTCCACCCGGAGTCCTGGCGTCCTCTTGTGTGGGAGGTGTAATCTGGGCAACAGGTTCTTGCATGACCCGGTTGGATTTTTCTCTCGTTAGCCGCTGGGCAGGTTTCCTTCTCGCCGCTGGTTCCGGTCTGCTCTGCAGTCGGGGGTAGGGGACCGGACAGTTTGCTGCTCGATGTCCCTCCTGTCCGCACCGGAAACACTTAATTGACGGGCCTGCAGGTGGCCTGGGTCTTTCAGCCATCGCAGTAGTTGGAGGGTTTCATGGGGGTGATTGTTGTTCGGGTTGCTCTGGCTGCTGCTCGGATTCAGGTGGGGGAGGCTTCTTATAGCGGGCGAGCTGAACGTCTAGCTTCACCGCTGCCTGGTACCATTCTTTCAGCTGATCAGGTACTGCTCGATAGAAGCAGGCCTGAGAGAGGTGATCGTCTAATCCCTCAATGAAGAGGATGAGAAGCGGAAAGTGGGAGAAAGGACGTCTTCCAGCTCTCTGGGGTTCTTTTGCTGGGAGGGCGAGGAAGCAGCAGTTCTGTTCCGTGGGAGGTGGGAGCAGGCGGCCTCTCCTTCAAGCTTCGCCAAGTGAGAAGCGAAGGTCCGAGTCCCCGGAATGTCAACTTTGCGAAAGAGGGAGGCGGTGGGGGGATTAAAATAATCACCAGCATAAACATGTACAGGAACTCCGATTCCTGTTACATAAATCAGGTGTGACAGCGCCTGAGGTGGATATAAGGAAGCTGGTGGAGGAGGTAGGGAAACATTGTCCCTGGTATCCGGAGCGCGGGACGCTCCGTTTACAGGATTGGATAAAGATAGGGCATACTTTACATCTTGAACCTCAGGCTCCAGTACAGATATTACATCGATGGTATCAATGCCGTCAAGCAGTGGAAAAATTTGGCTCTGAGGCTTCGGCAGGGCAACAATTAACTACCAGCCCCCCGCCTGATTACGATCAGATAAAAATTGTCACCCTGAAATCATCTCCAATTGGACCTTCAGCTCCTCCTGGAGAGGCTAATTCTTTTGCTTCTCCACGGCCATTGTATACCCCCATAAGGCAAATTTTAGAGGAACAATTAGACAAAGGGGGGGAGAATATAGAAGAAATTACCGATATGCTTTCTGTTTGTCCAGTACATGCCACGGGACAAGTAGATCAGAATGGAGCTCAAATAGTGGAATATCGCCCTTTGTCGTATGCAATTTTAACAGAACTTAGAAAAGGAATTAGAGATATGGGGCTGGGGAGTACCTATGTGCAGGGAATGCTGGAAGCCACTATGAGAAATCATACCTTAGTACCTGAAGATTGGAAAACTACCTATCGCATGTTGCTTACTCCAGCGCAATATGTAGTTTGGGACAGCGAATTTAAACACCAATGTGCTGTGCGTGCCCTTCATTCGAGGGGGGTCTTCACTCCTGAGCAATTGTACGGGTCTGGCCCCTTTGCTCCAGTTGATGCCCAGATTGTTCTACCGGCTGCCACTTTACAGATTTCTTCTGAATGCACCTATCGAGCATTTGGAAAGGTGTCTGTTTCTGGCAAGCCTCATCAAGCTTTCTCTAATATCAGGCGGAAAGCTACTGAGCCGTATCCTGATTTTATTAACAGACTACAGGATGCCTTATGGCGGCAGATAGATAATCCTGAAGCTCAGGAGGAATTGTTGATGAGGCTGGCAAAAGACAACACTACTTCTGAATGTCGGAGGGCAATTATTGGTCTGGGGAAAAATCCTGATTTGGCAGATATGATTAAAGCGTGTCAAGATATAGGAACAGCTTCTTACCAAACCAATTTATTGGCGGCCGCTTTATCACTAGGCAGCAAGCCTCAAGGAAAGTGTTATAACTGTGGCAAATCCGGTCATTTTAAAAGGGAATGTAGAAATCCGGGGGGGGGGGGTATGTCTGCAGCATCTCGCTCCCCTTTCCATAAGGGGTCGAAGCCAAAAACAAAATGTCCAAGGTGTCAGAAGGGTTATCATTGGGCAAGTGATTGTAGGTCGGGAAACGGCTGATCGGGCCGGTCTCTGGCCCCAGTCCAAACAGAGACAACAAACCAACAATAGAAAATACTCCTGCAGCTACAAGAGGTAGTGCCGGTATTGATTTGATACTGCAGGAGGAAGTGAATTTTAAATTCCCTGGGGAGGTTCAAATAGTTCCATCCCAATTATCAGGCCCCCTACCACAAAATTATGTAGGGCTTGTCCTTCCACGCTCAAGCATGGGTAAAAAAGGTATTTTTGTTATTCCCGGGGTGATAGATTCAGACTATACTGGAATTATTTATGTTCAATTGTGGACCAACTTGCCCCAAATTTTGCCCATTTACACTAGTCCTGCTCAACTCCTGCATTTGCCTTATTTTGTCCCAGCAGGGGGAGAGCCAAAAGAGAGAGGGGAAGGAGGCTTCGGTTCTACTAACCCGGCCACTTCCGTCATAGCTGCCATCACTACCCCGATCACATTTCAACGGCCCCGTCAGATCATTGTGTTGCAGGGTAAGCCCTTTGAGGGAATTTTGGACACTGGAGCGGATGTTTCAGTGATCTCTGCCAAGCAGTGGCCTGACGCCTGGCCAACCGAGCCCTGTCCAAGTGTGTGGGGTGTGGGGGGTTGTCAAAGTGCACGATTTCTTTCAGCCCATTTGCCTAACTCAGATTTGGTTATTCTGGTCCGCCCCTTTATATTGGATATTCATGTCAGCCTTTGGGGACGCGACCTACTTAGTAAATTGGGTGCCACCCTCACTTTGGAAGACTGAGGCTACTGCCCTCCCGTTGACTTGCGTGGTTAAAGAGCCAGTGTGGATTGATCAATGGCCCATGTCACACGAAAAATTGACGGCTCTCCACCAGCTGGTTAAAGATCAGCTGCTTGCTGGTCATGTTGTGTCTTCTACTAGTCCATGGAATACCCCAGTTTTTGTCATAAAAAAGAAAAGTGGCAAGTGGCGTTTCTTGCACGATCTTTGTGCCATTAATGCATGTATTCAACCTATGGGCCCTTTACAGTGCGGAACGCCCAATCCTAATTTGATTCCCCAAGATCATGAGGTAATAGTGATTGATTTAAAGGATTGTTTTTTCTCTATTCCTCTATGCCCCTGTGATCAGGAAAAGTTTGCATTTACTGTGCCTGCAGTGAACCATTCAGAACCTAATAAACGTTATCACTGGACAGTTTTACCGCAGGGAATGTTGAATAGTCCCACCTTGTGTCAGCTTTATGTCACTGCAGCATTAGCCCCTTTTCGCAAACGTCATCCATTGGCTTTGGTATATCATTAAATGGATGATATTTTAATTGGAGCCCCAAAGATACAACCTAATTGGCTTTCTGAAATACAAAATGATTTAAGTATCTATGGATTACAGGTTTCCCTGGAAAAGATACAGTTACACTCTCCCTATCTTTAGGGCATAAAATGTTGCAATCTTATTCTGCTCCGGTTTTTCCTCGCTTGAGCTTACCCAAAGTCATTTCTTTGGTCAATTTGCAGCAATTACTAGGCACCCTCAATTGGGTTCACCCATATTTTTCTTTACCTACACATTTACTTAGTCCATTATTTGACTTATTGACCAAAGGAAAACAACCTGGAGATATCATTATAGTTCCGCCTGCAGCACTTGCCACGATTGAGCAAATTAATGACATTTTGAGCACTCAGTTTGTGGATCGTATTCCTCATAAAGATTGTCAGTTAACTCTTCTGATATTCCCTACTAGTAAGTTGCCTACGGGAGTATTAGCTGTATTAGAGTTGCAAAAAGTATATTGTATTGAATGGCTTTATTTACCCCATACCCCATCCCAAAATGTCTTGCCATTTATCCAGGCAGTTGCTGAAATAATAACTTTAGGACACACTCGAGCTTGCCAAAGAAATGGGACCGATTTAATGAATATTGTTCTTCCTCTCCCTAAATCTGATTTTCAATTTTATTTTCAGAATAACTTATCTCTTCAAGTGTGCTTTAACTGACTATGTAGGCTGTATTGCATATCATTTGCCTAAAGATCCTCGGTTTGCTTGTTTAATGACTTCTTCCTTTCCTGTCCGCCCACTGCTTTCTCCTTCTCCATTGCCACAAGCTCCTACTGTTTTCTCCGATGGAGGGCAAACAAGAGGAGCGATTGCTTACAAGGACCCTCATGAAAATACATGGAAAATATCTTACACTGCAGTGCAATCCTCACCGCAACGCTCAGAATTGTCTGCTGCTATTTTAGCTTTCCACACCTTTTCTCAACACCTTTTAATTTAATCTCTGACTCTCATTATGTGTGTCAACTTATTTTTAATCTTCCAGGTGCTTATATCACACCCAGGATTGACTCCAATCTCATGGCTCTGTTTTTAACTTTACAGCAACTGCTACAAGATCGGAAACATTTATACTTCGTTTCTCACATACGCAGTCACTCATCCCTTCCTGGTCCTCTTTCTGAAGGCAATAGTCATGCTGATGCTACTGTTCATGTCTTACCCACTTTATTTTCAGATCCTTTTTTTAGTCACTCTTTTTTCCATCAAAACGCTAGGGGGTTGGCACAAGCTTGCCATATTCCATTCGACCAAGCCAAGCAGATTGTTTTATCCTGTCCCCAATGTTCTGGGGCATCCCCCTCGGGGGACACGGGAGTTAATCCCCGTGGTTTCACCTCTAATCAACTATGGCAAATGGATGTTACTCATGTTCCCTCTTTGGCTCCCTGGAAGTATATTCATTTATCTATTGATACTTATTCAGGAGCGCTTTGGGCCACGCCTCAACGAGGGGAAACAGCTAATCATGTTATTTCTCATCTTTGTTCGGCCATTACAGCCTTGGGCAAGCCCTCTTCTTTAAAAACTGATAACGGGCCAGCCTATTCTTCATCGGCCTTATTGCAATTTTGTATAACCTGGAATATTGTTCTTACTCATGGTCTCCCCTATAATTCCACGGGTCAAGCTATCGTGGAACGTGCTAATCGGTCCTTTAAGGACTGCCTCCACAAACAAATAAAAAAAGAGGGCTCTCGAGTACCTAATTTGTCGTGGGTAACACAACAGGTTAAAAAAGTATTATTTACCTTAAATCAATTAAATGTTTCCAGTCAAAATTTGACCGCTTATCAGAGACACTTTCAACAGAAAACAAGCTTGCCCCCCCTCTGGTATATTATCAGGCATTACCAGATAAAACATGGTTGGGGCCGGTCCCTCTGATTACGTGGGGACGAGGATATGCTGCTGTGCTTGCTCCTACAGGACCTTTGTGGATTCCAGCGCGTTGCGTCCGCCCAGCCAAGGATGTCGTGGCATCAGTCCCTGGATCCGGTCCCAGAAATGGCAAGGGTGACTCTCCAGACGGCACAGCGACCAATCCGATCCCGTCGTGCCAGTCGTCCAGTGACATGGGGAGATGTGAAGAACTTGACCGCCAAAGCGCAGGCAGTGCTGCAGCAGCAGCAAGTAGAGCAAACCCCCGAGAACTTATGCGCTGCCATTTTTGCGGTTTTAACTGCAAATTCCTTAGCCATCATTTGTTTGTGTTTGATTGTTAATAGCTGCCCTTTGGCAACAGCAGCTGTCATCCCACCCAAACATTCACTCGAACAATGAATGAAGCAAAACCTATGGGTGCAGCTAGCTAACATCACACAAAATGATGTCTTTTGCTTATCTGAAGTGTATGATATGGAAAATTTGCTTTCTACATGTTTAGTCCCTGTTTGCACCCCTTCTGCAGTAATTCAAAACTTCATTGGCTTGGAAGGATTTCTATTAAATTGGAACTTTAATTATGGGACTATATCTAATTGGGGGTTCGCTGCCTATTATCTACCCCCTGATGCAATTGCTTTGCACACCCAGGTGGTAGCAATCCCTGCAAATATAACATGTGCAAAAGTAGTTAATTGTACATTTTCAAGTAAAAAACCTCACTGTCTTCGCATTAACTCACCTATTTTAAACTGCACCGCTTTCGAGGAGACTTCCTTTAATTTTGCCCATGTTTGGCTACCGCAAGGATGGTTTTTTACATGTGGTCAAGAAACTTTTAATTATATTCCTGCTAATATTAGTGAAGCGCAGTCTGATTCCTGTTTTGTTTTCCAGACAACAACTTCACTCTAGCCGTTCTCGATGTGGGGTCACGCTAGATAGCACTTGTGACTCCGAAACAGCCTTACTTAATAAAGCAGAATACGTAGCACTGGCTGTATCTATAGTGGGTGTGCCAGCACTTGCTGCACGCGCTCACCTTAACATTAACGCTGTTGCGTGTAATTTAGCAAAAACAATTAATGCTACTTCTTCAGCTATCTCAGCAATCAATCCTGAGCTTCAAGCTTTGAGAAAGGCTATTTTACAAAATCGTGCTGCTATTGATTATTTGCTTCTGCGGCAGCATTTGGGTTGTGAAAGTTTTGAAGGAATGTGTTGTTTCAACATTTCGGATGAATCACGGACCATCCAGCACCAGCTCAATATTTTACACAATTTGGCCTCTGATTTGAAAATTGATACTTTAGGATCTTGGTGGGAAAGCCTTTGGGCTTGGTTGCCCACAGGCTTATTGGGAAATGTCCTACGTTCTTTAGTCATTATTTGTGTTATTTTGATTGGTGGGTGCTGCTTTGTTCAGTGTCTTCCTTCCTTTTGCAACATATGTATCACAGCTTTTCGCCCCAAACCCCTTCCCACATTGCCTCAGGGTCAGGTTTATGCCCTGTATAAGCAATTGCAAGGATTTTCCTCTCCTGATTATGACCCTTTCACTCACCCCTCTTATGACGATGCATTGTCTAACAAAACAAAAAAGAGTGAGATGTAGAGATAGAGGTCATGTAGACGTCGTGTGCAGCAAATGCCTCGAATAACTACATGATCTCACCCAGTTCACATCGCCAGGATGAAGTAGAACACTACCCCTGGCCTGGTACATGATGTCACCTAGTTTACAACAACAGGATGTTCTTAAGGATTGGCGAGGGGAATTAACCAATAAAATGCTGTTGCTCCCTTTTACCTTTGCTGCTTGTAAAAACTGTATAAAAGCAATAAACACTGCGAAGGCAGTCAGACATCTTTGCATCCTGCTATGACTGGTCTCTAATTACATCAGCTGGCCAGGGAGGCGGAAGGCCAGTGCGACGCCGAGGGCAAGGTAGCCGAGTCAGCCAGGGACGAGCGTCTGGAAGCGGCGAGGCGTCTTCCTCGCGATGGCGGAATGGCGGGGGGGGTT
The DNA here is from genome assembly GCA_023970755.1 of Azemiops feae. Taxonomy (NCBI): domain Eukaryota; kingdom Metazoa; phylum Chordata; class Lepidosauria; order Squamata; family Viperidae; genus Azemiops; species Azemiops feae. Next base: position 90,057 of record JALGBA010002701.1, on the reverse strand, counting down.
TTCAACTTAAACTCCCAGAATTCCTGAGCCAGTAGGCAACCTTGGGTCTTTTATGCCTCGTGGACTTCACTGGCTCAGAAATTCTGAGAGTTGAAGTCCACGAGTCATAAAACAGCCAAGGTTGCCTCCCGAGCAAGCGCGCCAGCCGGGTGACGCCGAGGCCGCTTTGCAAAGACAAGAGAAAGCATGGGGGGGAAAGTGGAGGCTTGCCTCGGCGCTGGTAGGTGTCCCTTGGGAGGAGGAGGAGGCGCCATCACCACCCCTGCGCTCTCTCCCGGGCTGGGCATCTTTGCGCGGCGGAGTGGCCAGGCGCTCGCTCCCTTCTCCTGGACTACTGCAAATCCCCAGAGAAAGAGCCTACTCACCTTTCTAACAGTCCGTGCAGTCTGAAGAGAGAGAAGAGGTTTGTGGGCAGTCCCACAAACCAAAGAAGTTCAACCAATCAATTCAAACTTCACAAGTTTTTTTTTTTCGTGAAAAGTTTGAATTGATTGGTTGAACTTTTTTAGTCCCAATTTTTTTTTTGAAATGCACATGGACTGGGAGCCGCAGCAGATGGCTGAAAGAGCCGCATGCGGCTCCGGAGCCGCAGGTTGCCGACCTGTGGTTTAGCCGCTCCATTCATGCTCGGATGAAAAGCCGAGAAAAGCCCCTGGGTCGATCTAATCAATTTTACAAACTCCCTCCAAAATTTCGCTGTAAATTGAACTCCCCAGTCTGATATAATCCTTTTTGGGGCTCCGTGGAGTCGGTAGATATGCTTTAAGAATGGCTTGGCTAGCTTCTGGGCGGAAGGGAGTCCAGGACAGGCTAAAAAGTGAGTCAATAACAGTCCAAATTACTGTATTTCCACTGTTCTCCAGGACCTCTACGATAAAATCCATTGCTATTTCTTCCCAGGGTCCGCTACTTGTTGTAACAATACAGGGGGTTTTCCGGGTCGTTTTTTCATGGCTGCACAGGTTGCACAGCTCTTAACATAATTTTCAATATCCCTGTTATGGTTCCGACATATGAAACTCTTCAAAGAACTTCGAGGCATTGTTTATCTTAAATAATCTTTATTCGAGCAGCAACACGTCGGCACTTACATAGTCCAAGCCAAAATCTGACTCCCCCTCCCTTCAGCACATAGATCAAAGCACAATTCCCTCCTACAACTAACAGTCATAAATCACATTCTCCAATTAGTTTGAAATGCTGGCTTTCCGCCCAGTTCTTTATCCCGCCATGCCTTATCATCTCTTATTACAATATTGTATGTCTAACTAACTCCCATCACATTCCTCCCCCTCCCCCTCCCCCAGTATCATCTAATTCTAAGAGTAAAGCATAAGAAAGAAAAAGGCTGCATCTCCATATGTTGTCAAAGCAAGAACATCCAATGTTAGCAGCGTTGACATCCGGCCCCCTTTACAAAAAGGACAGATCCTGTAGCGTAAACAAAAGCATATGTTAGGGACTGTCTCTCAGTTTGTTAGGGTGTTTCTTATAGAACCTTTTGATGAGACTGTCGGCTTTCACATCGCTAGATTTCACCCAAGTGGCTTCAGATAGCGAGTATCCCTTCCATTGTACTAGGTACTGCAATTTCCCTTTAAAAATTCTAGAATCAAGAATACGCTTTACTTCATAGTGAGTTTGACCCGCCACTACGAGGGGTCCGGGTGCCTTCTTAGGGGGAGGTCTTAAAGTGGATTCTCACAAAGGTTTCAACAAGCTGCAATAGAAGACAGGGTGAATTCCCCCTAAAAGCCTAGGGAGTTTTAATTCTACTGTGACCGGATTGATGATTCTTACGATGGGGAAAGGCCCCAAGAATTTCAGTCCTAATTTCTTACTGGGTAATTTAAGGCGTAAATATTTGGTCAACAGATAGACCTTTTCCCCAACTTGGAATGTTCTTTGAGGGGCTCTCTTTCTGCCTGCCTGCTTTTTATAAGTCTTGGAAGTCTTTTTTAAAGCAGCTTTCATGGCTTTCCAAACCTCTTCCCACCCCCTCACCCATTGATCAAGTGTCTGAGAAGCGGAGGGCGCTTGAGGGTATTCAGGTATTGGGCTGAACTCTTTTCCTGTAGCTACTCTGAAAGGCATGAAGCCAGTGCTGCTGTGAACAGAGTTGTTGTAAGCCACCTCTGCAAAAGGGAGGAGGTCGGTCCAGTTGGTTTGTTGGTAGGAAATATAACATCTGAGATATTGCTCCACCATCTTGTTAGCGGCTTCCGCGGCCCCATTAGTAGACGGGTGAAAAGCAGATGATAGACCTTGAGATGATCCAATTAGTTTAAGAAAGCTCCTCCAAATCTTAGCTGTGAACTGCACCCCCCTGTCTGAAATTATTCGTTTAGGGGCTCCATGCAGCTGGTAGATGTGTTTCAAGAACAGTTTAGTCAGTCGTTGGGCAGATGGGAGTCCTTTGCAGGTGATGAAGTGAGCCTGCTTTGAAAATAGGTCTATCACAGTCCAGATGACTGTATTTCCTCTACTTTCAGGGAGGTCTACTATAAAGTCCATAGCAATTTCTTCCCAGGGTTGAGAAGGGTCTGCCACCGGCTGCAGTAACCCAGGGGTTTTCCCTGGGATTCTTTTCATTGTGGCACATACGGTACAACTCTTTACATAGTTTTCCACATCCCGTTTCAGCCCCGGCCACCAAAATTGCCGGCGGGTGAGATGTAGAGTTTTTAAATATTCAAAGTGTCCAGCCTGTTTTACATCATGGCTGTGTTTGAGAGTGTTAAGACGGAGGGCTTCTGGCAAGTACAATTTCCCCCCCTTCCAAGCCAAACCATCCCTGCATGTTAGGGAGGTTTGATTGTCCTTGAACCATTGATCTTTGAGGAGCTCTTGTTTTATTTTCTTTGCCCCAGGGTCATCAGGATTAGGGGCCCTGCGAGGCGTGAGTTGAGCAGCAGTTTGTGGATTGGAGATAATTGCCTCGTTAACCTCTTCGCGCTGGCTTTTGTACTGGGGCAGTCTGGATAGAGCATCAGCTAGGAAGTTTTTCCCTCCCGGAATGTACTTTAGAGTGAAGTTAAAATGGTTAAAGTACTGTGCCCAATGCACCTGTTTCGGGGACAATTTGCAGGGAGTTTTCAGTGCTTCTAGATTTTTGTGATCTGTCCATACTTCAAAAGGCACCTTGCTCCCTTCTAGATAGTGTCTCCAGTTTAATAGAGCCCATCTGATTGCGAAAGCCTCCTTTTCCCCGATTGCCCACCTCCTTTCGCTCTCAGTAAATTTTTTCGAGGTGTAGGCGCAGGGTTGCAAGGCTCCACTTTGGTTCTTTTGCAGCAATACAGCTCCGACGGCCATGTCGCTGGTGTCGGCTTGATTTACAAAGGGCTCCCCTGGGCAGGGGGGCTTTAGGACCGGCTCAACAGCAAATAGTCTTTTTAGATTCTCAAAAGCGGTTTGACAGCCCATAGTCCATGCTAGTGGTTGGCCCGGTCGCGGTTTCCCTCCTCCTTTGCCTGTTTTGAGTAGTTCTGTAAGGGGTAGGGCAATCTCAGCAAAGGAGGGGATGAATTGATGGTAGAAGTTGGCAAAACCAAGGAAGCTCTGGAGCTGTTTGCGAGTCTTTGGGGGCTGCCATTCAATTACAGCTTTCACTTTGGCTAGGTCCATTTCAATGCCCTCGTTGGAAATTCTATAGCCAAGATAATCTAATCTGGTCTGGTGAAATTCACATTTTGACAGTTTGACATAAAGCTTGGCATTCAATAGTTTCTTTAACACTTCTCTCACCAGCTTTATATGATCAGTCATATTCGTGCTGTATATCAGGATGTCATCAAGATACACCAGAACCCCTTTGTATAAATGATCATGTAGGACCTCATTAATCAACTGCATGAATACGGCTGGGGCCCCCTGTAGTCCAAATGGCATGACTTTGAACTGATAGCTCCCCATGGGGCAGTTGAAGGGAGTTTTCCACTCGTCTCCCTCCTTTATTCTCACCTGGTAATATGCCTGGGGTTGGTAAATCCTTCAGGAGGGGGAGGGGGTATTTATTCTCCACACTCACAGCGTTGAGACCCTTATAGTCTATGCCACAGGTCGGCAACCTGCGGCTCCGGAGCCGCATGCGGCTCTTTCAGCCATCTGCTGCGGCTCCCAGTCCATGTGCATTTCAAAAAAAAAATTGGGACTAAAAAAGTTCAACCAATCAATTCAAACTTTTCACGAAAAAAAAAAACGTGTGAAGTTTGAATTGATTGGTTGAACTTCTTTGGTTTGTGGGACTGCCCACAAACCTCTTCTCTCTCTTCAGACTGCACGGACTGTTAGAAAGGTGAGTAGGCTCTTTTCTCTGGGGATTTGCAGTAGTCCAGGAGAAGGGAGCGAGCGCCTGGCCACTCCGCCGCGCAAAGATGCCCAGCCCGGGAGAGAGCGCAGGGGTGGTGATGGCGCCTCCTCCTCCTCCCAAGGGACACCTACCAGCGCCGAGGCAAGCCTCCACTTTCCCCCCCATGCTTTCTCTTGTCTTTGCAAAGCGGCCTCGGCGTCACCCGGCTGGCGCGCTTGCTCGGGAGGCAACCTTGGCTGTTTTATGACTCGTGGACTTCAACTCTCAGAATTTCTGAGCCAGTGAAGTCCACGAGGCATAAAAGACCCAAGGTTGCCTACTGGCTCAGGAATTCTGGGAGTTTAAGTTGAAAACCCCCCCCGCCATTCCGCCATCGCGAGGAAGACGCCTCGCCGCTTCCAGACGCTCGTCCCTGGCTGACTCGGCTACCTTGCCCTCGGCGTCGCACTGGCCTTCCGCCTCCCTGGCCAGCTGATGTAATTAGAGACCAGTCATAGCAGGATGCAAAGATGTCTGACTGCCTTCGCAGTGTTTATTGCTTTTATACAGTTTTTACAAGCAGCAAAGGTAAAAGGGAGCAACAGCATTTTATTGGTTAATTCCCCTCGCCAATCCTTAAGAACATCCTGTTGTTGTAAACTAGGTGACATCATGTACCAGGCCAGGGGTAGTGTTCTACTTCATCCTGGCGATGTGAACTGGGTGAGATCATGTAGTTATTCGAGGCATTTGCTGCACACGACGTCTACATGACCTCTATCTCTACATCTCACTCTTTTTTGTTTTGTTAGACAATGCATCGTCATAAGAGGGGTGAGTGAAAGGGTCATAATCAGGAGAGGAAAATCCTTGCAATTGCTTATACAGGGCATAAACCTGACCCTGAGGCAATGTGGGAAGGGGTTTGGGGCGAAAAGCTGTGATACATATGTTGCAAAAGGAAGGAAGACACTGAACAAAGCAGCACCCACCAATCAAAATAACACAAATAATGACTAAAGAACGTAGGACATTTCCCAATAAGCCTGTGGGCAACCAAGCCCAAAGGCTTTCCCACCAAGATCCTAAAGTATCAATTTTCAAATCAGAGGCCAAATTGTGTAAAATATTGAGCTGGTGCTGGATGGTTCGTGACTCATCCGAAATGTTGAAACAACACATTCCTTCAAAACTTTCACAACCCAAATGCTGACGCAGAAGCAAATAATCAATAGCAGCATGATTTTGTAAAATAGCCTTTCTCAAAGCTTGCAGCTCATGGTTGATTGCTGAGATAGCTGAAGAAGTAGCATTAATTGTTTTTGCTAAATTACACGCAACAGCGTTAATGTTAAGGTGAGCGCGAGCAGCAAGTGCTGGCACACCCACTATAGACATAGCCAGTGCTACATATTCCGCTTTATTAAGTAAGGCTGCTTCGTAGTCACAAGTGCTATCTAGCGTGACCCCACGTCGAGAACGGCTCGAGTGAAGTTGTTGTTTGGAAAGCAAAACAGGAATCAGCCGGCTGAGGCAACACTGCGCTTCACTAATATTAGCAGGAATATAATTAAAAGTTTCTTGACCACATGTAAAAAAACATCCTTGTGGTAGCCAAACATGGGCAAAATTAAAGGAAGTCTCCTCAAAAGCGGTGCAGTTTAAAATAGGTGCGTTAATGCGAAGACAGTGAGGTTTTTTACTTGAAGATGTACAATTAACTACTTTAGCACATGTTATATTTGCAGGGATTGCTACCACCGGGGTGTGCAAAGCAATTGCATCAGGGGGTAGATAATAGGCAGCAAACCCCCAATCAGATATAGTCCCATAATTAAAGTTCCCATTTAATAGAAATCCACCCAAGCCAGTGAAGTTTTGAATTACTGCAGAAAGGGTGCAAACAGGGACTAAACATGTAGAAAGCAAATTTTCCATATCATACACTTCAGATAAGCAAAAGACATCATTTTGTGTGATGTTAGCTAGCTGCACCCATAGGTTTTGCTTCATTCGTTGTTCGAGTGAATGTTTGGGTGGGATGACAGCTGCTGTTGCCAAAGGGCAGCTGTTAACAATCAAACACAAACAAATGATGGCTAAGGAATTTGCAGTTAAAACCGCAAAAATGGCAGCGCATAAGTTCTCGGGGGTTTGCTCTACTTGCTGCTGCTGAAGCACTGCCTGCGCTTTGGCGGTCAAGTTCTTCACATCTCCCCATGTCACTGGACGACTGGCACGACGGGATCGGATTGGTCGCTGTGCCGTCTGGAGAGTCACCCTTGCCATTTCTGGGACCGGATCCAGGGACTGATGCCACGACATCCTTGGCTGGGCGGACGCAACGCGCTGGAATCCACAAAGGTCCTGTAGGAGCAAGCACAGCAGCATATCCTCGTCCCCACGTAATCAGAGGGACCGGCCCCAACCATGTTTTATCTGGTAATGCCTGATAATATACCAGAGGGGGGGCAAGCTTGTTTTCTGTTGAAAGTGTCTCTGATAAGCGGTCAAATTTTGACTGGAAACATTTAATTGATTTAAGGTAAATAATACTTTTTTAACCTGTTGTGTTACCCACGACAAATTAGGTACTCGAGAGCCCTCTTTTTTTATTTGTTTGTGGAGGCAGTCCTTAAAGGACCGATTAGCACGTTCCACGATAGCTTGACCCGTGGAATTATAGGGGAGACCATGAGTAAGAACAATATTCCAGGTTATACAAAATTGCAATAAGGCCGATGAAGAATAGGCTGGCCCGTTATCAGTTTTTAAAGAAGAGGGCTTGCCCAAGGCTGTAATGGCCGAACAAAGATGAGAAATAACATGATTAGCTGTTTCCCCTCGTTGAGGCGTGGCCCAAAGCGCTCCTGAATAAGTATCAATAGATAAATGAATATACTTCCAGGGAGCCAAAGAGGGAACATGAGTAACATCCATTTGCCATAGTTGATTAGAGGTGAAACCACGGGGATTAACTCCCGTGTCCCCCGAGGGGGATGCCCCAGAACATTGGGGACAGGATAAAACAATCTGCTTGGCTTGGTCGAATGGAATATGGCAAGCTTGTGCCAACCCCCTAGCGTTTTGATGGAAAAAAGAGTGACTAAAAAAAGGATCTGAAAATAAAGTGGGTAAGACATGAACAGTAGCATCAGCATGACTATTGCCTTCAGAAAGAGGACCAGGAAGGGATGAGTGACTGCGTATGTGAGAAACGAAGTATAAATGTTTCCGATCTTGTAGCAGTTGCTGTAAAGTTAAAAACAGAGCCATGAGATTGGAGTCAATCCTGGGTGTGATATAAGCACCTGGAAGATTAAAAATAAGTTGACACACATAATGAGAGTCAGAGATTAAATTAAAAGGTGTTGAGAAAAGGTGTGGAAAGCTAAAATAGCAGCAGACAATTCTGAGCGTTGCGGTGAGGATTGCACTGCAGTGTAAGATATTTTCCATGTATTTTCATGAGGGTCCTTGTAAGCAATCGCTCCTCTTGTTTGCCCTCCATCGGAGAAAACAGTAGGAGCTTGTGGCAATGGAGAAGGAGAAAGCAGTGGGCGGACAGGAAAGGAAGAAGTCATTAAACAAGCAAACCGAGGATCTTTAGGCAAATGATATGCAATACAGCCTACATAGTCAGTTAAAGCACACTTGAAGAGATAAGTTATTCTGAAAATAAAATTGAAAATCAGATTTAGGGAGAGGAAGAACAATATTCATTAAATCGGTCCCATTTCTTTGGCAAGCTCGAGTGTGTCCTAAAGTTATTATTTCAGCAACTGCCTGGATAAATGGCAAGACATTTTGGGATGGGGTATGGGGTAAATAAAGCCATTCAATACAATATACTTTTTGCAACTCTAATACAGCTAATACTCCCGTAGGCAACTTACTAGTAGGGAATATCAGAAGAGTTAACTGACAATCTTTATGAGGAATACGATCCACAAACTGAGTGCTCAAAATGTCATTAATTTGCTCAATCGTGGCAAGTGCTGCAGGCGGAACTATAATGATATCTCCAGGTTGTTTTCCTTTGGTCAATAAGTCAAATAATGGACTAAGTAAATGTGTAGGTAAAGAAAAATATGGGTGAACCCAATTGAGGGTGCCTAGTAATTGCTGCAAATTGACCAAAGAAATGACTTTGGGTAAGCTCAAGCGAGGAAAAACCGGAGCAGAATAAGATTGCAACATTTTATGCCCTAAAGATAGGGAGAGTGTAACTGTATCTTTTCCAGGGAAACCTGTAATCCATAGATACTTAAATCATTTTGTATTTCAGAAAGCCAATTAGGTTGTATCTTTGGGGCTCCAATTAAAATATCATCCATTTAATGATATACCAAAGCCAATGGATGACGTTTGCGAAAAGGGGCTAATGCTGCAGTGACATAAAGCTGACACAAGGTGGGACTATTCAACATTCCCTGCGGTAAAACTGTCCAGTGATAACGTTTATTAGGTTCTGAATGGTTCACTGCAGGCACAGTAAATGCAAACTTTTCCTGATCACAGGGGCATAGAGGAATAGAGAAAAAACAATCCTTTAAATCAATCACTATTACCTCATGATCTTGGGGAATCAAATTAGGATTGGGCGTTCCGCACTGTAAAGGGCCCATAGGTTGAATACATGCATTAATGGCACAAAGATCGTGCAAGAAACGCCACTTGCCACTTTTCTTTTTTATGACAAAAACTGGGGTATTCCATGGACTAGTAGAAGACACAACATGACCAGCAAGCAGCTGATCTTTAACCAGCTGGTGGAGAGCCGTCAATTTTTCGTGTGACATGGGCCATTGATCAATCCACACTGGCTCTTTAACCACGCAAGTCAACGGGAGGGCAGTAGCCTCAGTCTTCCAAAGTGAGGGTGGCACCCAATTTACTAAGTAGGTCGCGTCCCCAAAGGCTGACATGAATATCCAATATAAAGGGGCGGACCAGAATAACCAAATCTGAGTTAGGCAAATGGGCTGAAAGAAATCGTGCACTTTGACAACCCCCCACACCCCACACACTTGGACAGGGCTCGGTTGGCCAGGCGTCAGGCCACTGCTTGGCAGAGATCACTGAAACATCCGCTCCAGTGTCCAAAATTCCCTCAAAGGGCTTACCCTGCAGCACAATGATCTGACGGGGCCGTTGAAATGTGATCGGGGTAGTGATGGCAGCTATGACGGAAGTGGCCGGGTTAGTAGAACCGAAGCCTCCTTCCCCTCTCTCTTTTGGCTCTCCCCCTGCTGGGACAAAATAAGGCAAATGCAGGAGTTGAGCAGGACTAGTGTAAATGGGCAAAATTTGGGGCAAGTTGGTCCACAATTGAACATAAATAATTCCAGTATAGTCTGAATCTATCACCCCGGGAATAACAAAAATACCTTTTTTACCCATGCTTGAGCGTGGAAGGACAAGCCCTACATAATTTTGTGGTAGGGGGCCTGATAATTGGGATGGAACTATTTGAACCTCCCCAGGGAATTTAAAATTCACTTCCTCCTGCAGTATCAAATCAATACCGGCACTACCTCTTGTAGCTGCAGGAGTATTTTCTATTGTTGGTTTGTTGTCTCTGTTTGGACTGGGGCCAGAGACCGGCCCGATCAGCCGTTTCCCGACCTACAATCACTTGCCCAATGATAACCCTTCTGACACCTTGGACATTTTGTTTTTGGCTTCGACCCCTTATGGAAAGGGGAGCGAGATGCTGCAGACATACCCCCCCCCCCCGGATTTCTACATTCCCTTTTAAAATGACCGGATTTGCCACAGTTATAACACTTTCCTTGAGGCTTGCTGCCTAGTGATAAAGCGGCCGCCAATAAATTGGTTTGGTAAGAAGCTGTTCCTATATCTTGACACGCTTTAATCATATCTGCCAAATCAGGATTTTTCCCCAGACCAATAATTGCCCTCCGACATTCAGAAGTAGTGTTGTCTTTTGCCAGCCTCATCAACAATTCCTCCTGAGCTTCAGGATTATCTATCTGCCGCCATAAGGCATCCTGTAGTCTGTTAATAAAATCAGGATACGGCTCAGTAGCTTTCCGCCTGATATTAGAGAAAGCTTGATGAGGCTTGCCAGAAACAGACACCTTTCCAAATGCTCGATAGGTGCATTCAGAAGAAATCTGTAAAGTGGCAGCCGGTAGAACAATCTGGGCATCAACTGGAGCAAAGGGGCCAGACCCGTACAATTGCTCAGGAGTGAAGACCCCCCTCGAATGAAGGGCACGCACAGCACATTGGTGTTTAAATTCGCTGTCCCAAACTACATATTGCGCTGGAGTAAGCAACATGCGATAGGTAGTTTTCCAATCTTCAGGTACTAAGGTATGATTTCTCATAGTGGCTTCCAGCATTCCCTGCACATAGGTACTCCCCAGCCCCATATCTCTAATTCCTTTTCTAAGTTCTGTTAAAATTGCATACGACAAAGGGCGATATTCCACTATTTGAGCTCCATTCTGATCTACTTGTCCCGTGGCATGTACTGGACAAACAGAAAGCATATCGGTAATTTCTTCTATATTCTCCCCCCCTTTGTCTAATTGTTCCTCTAAAATTTGCCTTATGGGGGTATACAATGGCCGTGGAGAAGCAAAAGAATTAGCCTCTCCAGGAGGAGCTGAAGGTCCAATTGGAGATGATTTCAGGGTGACAATTTTTATCTGATCGTAATCAGGCGGGGGGCTGGTAGTTAATTGTTGCCCTGCCGAAGCCTCAGAGCCAAATTTTTCCACTGCTTGACGGCATTGATACCATCGATGTAATATCTGTACTGGAGCCTGAGGTTCAAGATGTAAAGTATGCCCTATCTTTATCCAATCCTGTAAACGGAGCGTCCCGCGCTCCGGATACCAGGGACAATGTTTCCCTACCTCCTCCACCAGCTTCCTTATATCCACCTCAGGCGCTGTCACACCTGATTTATGTAACAGGAATCGGAGTTCCTGTACATGTTTATGCTGGTGATTATTTTAATCCCCCCACCGCCTCCCTCTTTCGCAAAGTTGACATTCCGGGGACTCGGACCTTCGCTTCTCACTTGGCGAAGCTTGAAGGAGAGGCCGCCTGCTCCCACCTCCCACGGAACAGAACTGCTGCTTCCTCGCCCTCCCAGCAAAAGAACCCCAGAGAGCTGGAAGACGTCCTTTCTCCCACTTTCCGCTTCTCATCCTCTTTTTTCCGAGCACCCCTCCCAGAGCGAGCCAGAAGCCTCAACTCCAGCCTCCCGCAGCAGGCTGAGATAGGCGAGCCCGAGCGGCCCTCTGCTGCTGCCTTGGAAGATTTGCCGCAGCAGCTCCTTCTCCCCGTCGGCCTCCTCCTCCGCTCCCTCAGAACCTTCGTGCCAAAAGGCGGAAAGAAGAAAGTCCCAGAGAGGGAGAGCGCGGGGTGGGGGGGGGAGCAGTCTTTTCCAAGGGGAGGAGAAGCCAGGACCAGAGCTGGATGGGGGCAGGGCCGGTGCATGTCTCGCCTTAGGCTCCACTCTTTAATCAAGCCCCCTGTTCCGTGTGTCTGCGCGTGCGCATTATGCGGCTCCCAGGTTTTTTTTTTGTGAGGGAAACGGGTCCAAGTGGCTCTTTCAGTGTTTCAGGTTGCCGACCCCTGTACTAGGCTTATAAAATTATATGGAACTTTCAGCATTCTCAAGATGCCAGTCCTTAAGCCCTTTTAATATGTGCTTTACAAATATATGTTGCATTTGTTCATTTTCTGAAATGGGACCCTTCATTTTTCTTTTCTCTTTCATCACCAGACATCTTTTGCCATATTACCAGAATCCAGCTTCTCTTTTTCTCTTCATCTGTGGTGTCCCCATTTTGTTGTGACTGGTCTTATCTGTTTCTTTAACAACTGCAGTATTAATCTCTTTTAAAAACCCTGCCTGCAAGCTAACCCCCCCCCCCATCCCACTTCTCCATTTCTTATCCTCTGTTCTCCATTCCTATGTCAGACCAACAATGCCTCTTCTGGGAGGGTCACCTACAATGGGGGGAAGTGGTCTTGGCCTCATGTCTTTCAGACCTGCACAGATGACTCCACAACCTTTGGAAGCACAGCACACTGACCCAGATGCTGCCTCCAGAGGAGACCCTCCATTCATTTGAGCCAGTGAATTGGGTTTGGATCCAGTCATCTACTAGAAAGTCACCATTGAAACCAGAGTGGAACAGATCTTCCCAGGTCCTACATCACCCAGATGCCTGTGAAAGCTGCAGAGAAAAGAAGGACTTCTGTATCCATTGGCCCCCACATAAAGCCTCAGAAGACAACTGGAAAGACTATGGGGGAAGGGCGGAAACTCGTTGTAAGGTTTTCTTTCTTGCCTCATTTACTTTGTAATTAGCCAGTTCAATGGATTCATGGAGGGATGGCATTTGGAAGTGGTTGGCACAGCAAGTCCTGAACACCTTGGATTTCTGTCTGGTGGGAGGGAAGATTGTCCAGGATATTTGTATTACCTGTCTTGTAGGAGTAGCTGCGCACGCACGCACACACACACACAGACCATTCAGAACCACACTGAGGCTATCCCCTTCACCTACCTCCATGTAAAGTTTCCCTAGGCTGGTTCTTGCTCTGTGGCACTAAGGCCTATGCATGCATACCTTCCTGCAAATTCCATGGGGGGGGCATGCCCTCACTGAGGAGGTAGAAGAAAAGAGATCTCCAAACCCAAGCCCTTAATATGTTGCATTGGTGGTCTCATAGTGGGAGTCCTAGGGCTCACTGTGTGCAATTTAAGAAATATTAATAGCCTGGCTTGCACACTGGCTAAACCCAATTTGACATCACAAACCCTGGATGCACTAAACTAAGAGCTAAGGCAGGAAGCAACCCTTGAAAATGGGAAGCCAGTGGTTATGTACTGAGGCAAACCATGGCTGTGAGGAATTTTGGGGCATGTGCAAACCTGACTGAAAGCTCACAGGAAGTGACATCAAACATCTAAAAGAATTGGCACAGAATATTGGCCACTATAAATTTCTTTTCCACCTAACAGAACTTTTGCCCTGGCTTTCAGACCTTCATGGGTTGAAAATTCCCCTTTTGGGGAGCCACTGCAGGGATCCTTTTCTGCTGCCTCTATCAGTGCCTTCCCCTTTGCATTAACAATTTGAGAACTTGCTTCCCTGCATCATGAAAAAAAAATAAAATAAAAGCACCCATCAAGTCTCCCTGATCAGATCAATTCTTAATCTTGGGCCAGTAAAAGTGTGTCACCCACACTTATATTGCCCTAAAGGGGGGATTGTAGAAAGTCAGCACCCATACACCCTCCTAGAGAAGGAAATATTTGGCGGGATATTAAAAAGGGCAGAATATTATATTTCCCCAAAGGAATAATGGAGAAAAATCTTAGGGGAGGCAGAAACCAGCCCAAGTTTCCCCAGGCAGAAACCTGAGGAGGAGGACTTCCGGTTTGCCCAGGCGGACGCCATGGACATTTGGAAGGCGAGCTCTGTCTTTCCACGTCCAGTTTCGCTTCGCTGGGGGACCCTGGAAAGGGTCGAAAGTCGCCCTGTAGGGGCGACCAGCAAGGAGGGAATCCCTGTGATCGCGGAAGGGCGGTAGCCCTTCCATTTGATCCGGGGCAGCCCTCCAAACCGGTGGACGAAAGACCAGCCATAGAAATATGGCTCATCACTAGGCTGCAGACAGCCAAAGTCACACTTACCATCAGGCAACTTTAAAGCAGCGCGGAAGAGACTGGGTGAGATCTACCTCTCTTAAATCCTAACTACCTTTGTTACCTGCATAAGCTGCTTAAGTACTTTCCCCCCTGTGGAGAGGGAAGGGAGATTTTACCCCTCCCTCTAAAAACAGCGGCGACTGACTATCCAGGGGAGTTTAAAAACGTTGCAAGAACAACTTGATCCTAATTGGAATTTTACTTTTTAAAGTTTGTGGACTAAAAGTCTTTCTACTCTTACTGAAGATCTGGGTTTTTACTTATAAAAAAGAAGTAAAACTGAAAAGATTATAAAAACTTTGGACCTAAAGGAAAAATTTAAATATAGGGGCGACATCTTGTGGCTAAACCTGATATTACAATCTGTTATTGTTTAAAAGAGACTTGGCTGACAGCCTAGAGACAATTGATAAGACTTATAACCTTGAGACACTTATCAGCTGTGAAGCCCAGCTGTGTTCCATACTCACTGAAAATTTTTTTTTTTACATTCTCTGATTGCAAAGCTTTTAATCTAATACATTACTAAGAGAATATGGAGGAAGATCAGGAACAGATTCTCTCTATGCTGAAAGCAATTTACCAAACTATTCTTACAGCTACTGATGAAATAAGAGGTTGCAGAAAAGAATGGGATGTCAGCCCAGATACACGAACTCAAAATTTGATTACAACTGAAAAATCAACTACACAGAATATAACGGAAAAAGTGGACCAATTAAATACTATGACAGAGGATTCAACTGATCAACAAATACAGTCAATGGAAAACCCAGAAAAGGGACTGACAAATCAGAAGAAACCTGAGGATCAAGAAGAACAGACTGAAGAGAAGATAAACAGTTTAAGACAACTACATCAAGATGGAAAAATAGAGAGACAATTTGTTAGTCCTCTCAAAAAAATGGCGATCGGATGGTTTTTTCTACATCAAACAACATACATAATAACACAGGGAGATTTATTTGATGACTCAAAAGCACGGACGTGGAAGACGATTTGGCAAGAAAGAAAGCTAGAATAAGACTGAAGAAAATTGGGGTTTTGACTTACTAGTGAGAATTAAAATAGAATATTCTCAAATAGATGTGTACTTTGAATATTAGAAATTGTTATGAGTTGAGTTAAAGGATACTTTGGTCATTTAAGACTTGGAAATATAAACGTGAAGTTAAATTTGAATATTGAATATTGAATATAGGCAATTAAAATATATATAAACTAAAAACTTATTGATGAATGTAACAAATATGTTTTTATTTAGTGGTAATAATAAAAATTACTGGCTTAAATATGAGATAGTAGATATTGAGAGAAAAAAGAGGAAGTATTAAATGTTGAAATAAGAGAAATTTTGGTTATTAAATTTAGATATTTGGAAATTATTAGAAAATAAGAATATTATATTGTATTATTAACCAGCTGATGTAAGATCTTGGGATGAATTGTGATAAAGGGAATTGGGGTTATTTAAAACTTGGAAACTATAAATATTAAATGTTAAATTTAAATATTAATGGGAAGTTAAAAATTGGGAAAAACTTACCAGGACATTGATTGTCTAAAAAGATTGAATGTTAAAATGACTAAGATATGTATAAACTAAAAATTATTGATAAATGTAAAAAAGTTATTTGTATTAAATTGATATAATAAGAATTGTATTAATTTAAATGTGAGACAGTAAATACCAAGGGAAAAAGAGAGGAAATATTTAATGTAATAGTTTGTGTTCTGTACTAAAGAAATTTGTATGTTATTGAATTATGAACCAACCCAGCTGCCACGTTGCTTTTCAAATATTTAAATGTAAAACTGGAAAATCAATAAAAAAATTAAAAAAAAAAGAAACCTGAGGAGGCAGCCAGCTTTTATAAATGCAGATTTGGGGCACACCATTCATAAGCAAAATGCCTTCAGCCTCCACAGCTGATGGGATTAAGAATTTACATTCCCCCACCTAAAATCTAAAGAACATGACCTTTAGGACATAATAGGATTAATCCTACACCCTCTTCAGACTAGCAAAAGACACAAAAGCCCACCTCATTGCACAACCCAGAAATATTTCCACTTCAAAGTCTCAGAGCCCTATAAAGATCCATCCACTCTCAACTCCATTTAGTCAGATGTCCCAGAACTGCATGCTGTTGCAGGTTCTGTTCATCAATAAAGTGGAACCTTCTTTCTAAGCAGCCTCCATTTTTATTTCCAGCATCTTAGCCTACATTTTATTTACTCCCAGCTTGGAACTGGATCTGATGATTTTTCCTTCTGACAAACAGTTCAAGGAGTGGAGGGAAACATGGAGAGTTTCTAACAGAATTGTCCTCTTTCCTACTGCAATATTCACAAAGAGCAGTTTCTACTGACTGTAGTCATCCCAATTGAGTTGAGGGTGTTCCTAGAAATCAACCTCTTGCATCTATCTTATCTGCTGTTAGTGATTTTCTTATTAAGATGTTCCAGTAAGCTTTGGAGAAATACTGGATTTCCTCTCCATAATTTGAAAAACTGCAAAATATGGGAAAGATACTTTCCTGTCTATCTGTTGTAAATGTTTTGCACTCAGTCCCTCTCTTCCTTAAATTTCTCTTTTGTTTGTTGTTCCCAGCATCGCCCTCATTGTCTTGTCCTCAGAAGAAGATGCCAGTGACTTCAGACTTGGAAGGCTTCTTGAGAATGTTTTCAGTGCCATGGTGAGTGACCAAAAATGACTACTATAAAGGAAACCGGAAGACAAGCCCAGTCCATTGGGCAGATAAATAATTCCAAGGAAAACAGTTGAGTGGAGTTATGTTACATATATATAGTGTGTGTGCACACAGACTTAAAAACCCTGAGCTTACTTATACAAGCCAGATTCTTCTCATCATGGGGAATTACAGTACATTCAGAAAGTATTCAGACCCCCTTCACTTTTTTCAATTTTGTTATGCTGCAGCCTGATTCTACAGTTGTTGAAATTCATTTTTTTCTCATTAATCTACACTCAGTACCCCATAATGACAAAGTGAAAACAGAATTTAAGAAATGTATAAATTTATTTTAAAAAACTGAAATATCACATTGGCATAAGTATTCAGACCCTTTGCAACAACACTTGAAATTTAGCTCAGGTGCCTCCCAGTTCTCTTGATTGTTGCTGACATGTTTCTACACCTTGATTGGAATCCACCTGTGGTAAATTAAATTGATTGGACATGATTTGGAAAGGCACACACCTGTCTATAGAAGACCTCACAGCTGACAATGCATACTGTAGCAGAGCAAAAGCTATGAGGTCAAAGGAACTGCCTGCAGATAGGATTATTGCAAGGCACAGATCTGGGGAAGGCTACCATAAAATTTCTGCTGCACTGAAGGTTCCTAAGAGCACAGTGGCCTCCATAATTCTCAAATGGAAGAAGTTCGGCACAACCAGGACTCTTCCAAGAGCTGGTAGCCTGGTCAAACTGATCAATCGGGGGAGAAGGGCCTTAGTAAGAGAGGTGACCAAGAACCCGGAAGCCTCTCCTCAATGCAAAACACATGAAAGCCCGCTTGGAGTTTGCAAAAAAACACCTGAAAGACTCTCAGACTGTGAGGAAGATTATCTGGTCTGATGAAACCAAGATTGAACTGTTTGGCCTCAATTCTAAACGTTATGTCTGGAGGAAACCAGGCACTGCTCATCACCTGCCCAATACAATCCCAACAGTGAAGCATAGTGGTGGCAGCATTATGCTGTGGGTGTCATGCTTCCGACAGATGAAACTCTTCAAAGAACTTTGAGGCATTGTTTACCTTAAAGAATCTTTATTCGAGTAGCAACACATCGGCACGTACATAGTCCGAGCCAAAATCTGGCTTCCCCTCCCCTAAGCACATAGTATCAAAGCACAATTCCCTCCTCCGACTAACAGTCATAAATCACATTCTCCAATTAGTTTGAAATGCTGGCTTTCCCACCAGTTCTACAACCTGCCATGTCTTATCATCTCTTATTACAAAGAACCTTGGTTCCCAACATTATACATTATTGTTTTGTCTAACTGAACTCCCAAACACATTCCTCTCCCTCCCCCCAGTATCATCTAATTCTAACTCTAAGAGTAAAACATAAAGTAAAGGAAAATGGCTGCATCTCCATATGTTGTCAAAGCAAGAACATTCGATGTTAGCAGCGTTGACATCCGGCCCCCCTTACAGAAAGGACAGATCCTGTAATGTAAACAAAAGCATATGTTAGGGGCTGCCCCTCGGTTTGTTAGGGTGTTTCCTATAGAACCTTTTGATGAGACTGTCGGCTTTCACATCGCTAGATTTCACCCAAGTGGCTTCAGATAGCGAGTATCCCTTCCATTGTACTAGGTACTGCAATTTCCCTTTAAAAATTCTAGAATCAAGAATACGCTTTAGACTTCTGGTTTGCCGCGCGGCCGCCATGGACGGCTGGGAGACTTGCTCTCTCTTCCCCGTTCAGTTTCGGATCGCTGGGGGGCCCTGAAAAGGGCCAAAAGTCGCCCCGAAGAGGCGACCAGCAAGGAGGGGCTTTCGTTGGATCGCGGGAGAGCAGCAACTCTCCCATTGGACCTGGCGATCCCTCCAAACCGGCGGACGAAAGGACCAGCCATAGAAATATGGCTCGTCCCTAGGCTGCAGACAGTTGAAGTCACACTTTCCACCAGGCAACTTTAAAGCAGCGCGGAAAGGACTGGGTGATATCTACCTCTCTTAAATCCTAATTGCTTTTTTGTACCTATTCAAGCTGCTAAAGTACTTTCCCCCCTGTGGAGAGGGAAGGGGGATCTTAGCCCTCCCTCTAGAACAGGGCTTTTCAACCTTTTCACAGACTGTACCACTTTTAGGATATGGCAATATTTGAGTACCACCTCGCAAGGTGTCAAAAACTTGATGACCAAAAAAAAAAAACCCTGTTCAAAGTTGCAATTGCACTGAAATGACTTATGACCATTTTTCACACTTATGACCATTGCAGCATACCCAAGGTCATGTGATTTATATTTGGATGCTTGGCAACTGATTCATATTTATGAGTCACAGTGTCCCAGGGTCATGTGATCCCCTATTGCAACCTTTTGACAAGCAAAGTCAATGGCAGGGCTGCTGGTGGCCAAGTGCTAAGGCGGGACTTCCTTCCTTCCCTCCCTCCTTCTCATTCCCATCTCCTTCTGAAGGAAGAATTTGAAACCCCCCCCCATATTTTCCCTCTTCCATATATTCATCAAGCAAGGAAAAGCCTCCAGAGACAGAAAAGAGAAGCCATTGAGGGAACTAGTTTAAAAGGGCGCATTCCCCTTTAAGAATTAGCTACTGGCTAGAAAGGAAAGTTAAGGAGTGCAGCTGGCACTTAAGGAAGGAAAAAAAATGTAAATAAGTACTGGCTGCTGGCTAAGGCAGCCTCCCCAAATGGCTCCATTCATAAGTAAAGTAATGCTACAGGCAAAATCCATTCAGGAGAAAAATACTTCAAAATCCCTTGCAGCAAAACTTACAGCTAACAATAGCAGAGCAATAGAAGCTAACAGGAGACATCAGCCATCAGCCAAATAGAAATTGCCAAACACTCCTTAAGAACACAAAGCCCACATTGCACAAATCCCAGAACTTCAAAGTCACAAAAGCACATAAGACTCCTTCCATTCTCCATCTCCCTCCCTCCGTGTCTCGCCTCCAGCTGATGCTACCTTTCTTTATTCCTTGTGGAGGGCAACCCCTCCTCTGATGCATTTCTTGCCTGTTTGCTGCTGCCAGCACAGGTGGCTGCCACAGAAGTTGTAGATCGGCTCATGGCCGGCCTGCTTGATCTCCTCTCCTCTCCTCTCCCCCCACCCTCCTCCTTCCCCTTCCATGCAGCTAGAGCTGACTCCACCTCCTCCCAAGGCTGCTTCTTTTTTTCTCTCTCCCTCTCCCGCCCAAACTGCCTCCTTTTATAGCCTCTCCTGTCTCCGCCCCCCTCCTCCTCCTTTCTCATGGGGGAGGGTGAGCCAGAAGTGAGCCTGGGGCCTTTGCCTCACCCCAGCCACTGCAGCTCCAGAGGACTCTCTCACAGTAAGTCTTTGCCTGCACTGGCTCTTTCCCTCCCCCACTACACTTGGCTAGGCAGGGCTGCGTACCACCTGCCACTCATTAATGTACCACAAGTGGTACGCGTACCACCGGTTGAAAAGCCCTGCTCTAGAAACAGCGGCGATCGAATATACAGGGGAGTTTTGAAAACGTTGAAAAAATAATTGGATCCCAATTGGAACTTTATTTCCTAAAGCTTGTGGATTAAAAGATTTTTGATTATCTACTTTTTACTTTCTATTTTTATTTGAAAGTCTGGGTTTTTCCTCTTAAAATAGAAGAAAAAAACCGAAAGGATTAAAATAACTTTGAGATTTAAAGGAATTCCTTAAACAGTGGGTTGACATCTTGTGGCTAAACCTGAAATTGCAATTTATTATTCTTAAAGAAAAGAGACTTGGCTGACAGTTCAGAAAACAAGATAAGATTCATGTGACCTTGAACGCCAGCTGTGAGAGTTTTAGCTCTGTTTCTTATTTACTGGGGGGGGGGGGGGGAACTGTAAAAGTTTTCAGTTCAACTCAGCACGATGGAAGACCAGGAACAGACCTTTTCTATGGAAGAAATGCAAAAACAAATTTTTGCTATATTGAAAATAACTTACAAAACTTACCAAACTCTTCTTACAGCTGGTGATGAAATAAGAGCTTTTGGGAAAAAATCAGAAAGCGTCTTAGATACGCAAACTCAAACTTTGACTATAACTAAAAACCTATCTATACAGAATACAACAGAAAAAATTGAACAACTAAATATTATCACAGAAGACCTAACTGCCCAACAAGTAC
Organism: Azemiops feae; assembly: GCA_023970755.1. Taxonomy (NCBI): domain Eukaryota; kingdom Metazoa; phylum Chordata; class Lepidosauria; order Squamata; family Viperidae; genus Azemiops; species Azemiops feae. Next base: position 69,200 of record JALGBA010002701.1, on the reverse strand, counting down.
AGACAATAGAAAATTCAGAAAAAAATCTGACAACTGGGATGGAGGAAAAAACCTGCGATATAAATCAGAAGGAATTTGAAGATCAAGAAGAGAAACAGATGGAAGAAAAGATAAACAGTTCAGGACAACTACGTCAAGAGGAGAAAATAAAGAGACGATCTGGTAGTCCTGCCAGACCCCTCAGCCTTCCAAAAATGGCGACTGGATGGTCATCTCAATATGACATAATATATACAATAATACAAGAATTCTTTGAGGACCCTGAAGCAAGGACATGGAAGATGATTTGGCAAAGAAAAAAAGCCAGAATAAGACTGAAGAAGAATGGAGTGTGGACATATTTAGGAGGTTTAAAATAGAATATACTTAAGTAGACAAGACCCGTATTTTGAATACGAGATATTGTTATGATGTGAAGATAAAGAAAAATGTTGGCTAATTAAAACCTAGATGCATAAATATCAATAGTTAAATTGAAATATTGAGTTGTTTATAAAGGTAAGATAAAGGTGATTAAGACATATATATGTTAAGAGTGATGTAACGTAATTAACATGTTTTGATGTAGTGATAAGAATAAAAATTATAAGCTTAAATATGCGAAAGTGGACAAAAGGAAGAATGCTAAAATGGGAGAAATTTTGGTTATTGAATCTATAATATTTGGAAATTATAATGAAAATAAGAATATTATATTGTATTACTAATCTGTTGATATAGAAGTGAGATAGATAAGATATGTATCCGGAACACTAGATGTTGGGGGGAATTGTGACAAAGGGAATTGGGGTCATTTAAAAATTTGGAAATGATAAATATTAAACGTTTAATTTAAATATCAACGCAAAATTAAAGCTGGGAAAATTCATAAGGTTATTGATGGTCCAAAAGTTGGAATGTTAAAATAAATAAGACATATGAAATTATTGATAAATGTAAGAAAGCTATTAAGTAGCTGATGGATAGAATAAGAAGTATACTAATTTAAACAAGAGACAGTATGTATTAAGGGAAAAAAGAGGAAATATTGGCTGTAATAGTTGGAGATTTGTATTAATAATATTTGTATGTAATGGAATTATTGTAACTCAGACACCACGTTGCTTTTCAAAGATATAATTCTAACATTGGAAAATTAATAAAAAGTTTTTTTTTAAAAAAGATAGACAGACAGATGAGAGAGAGTAGATAGATAGATAGATAGATAGATAGATAGATAGATAGATAGATAGATAGATAGATAGATAGATAGATAGATAGATAGATAGATAGATAGATAGATAGATCATACAATATGTTTCCATTTCAAGCTTTAAACATTCTGACAGAGACAATACTGGTTTCAAATATCCTTTACCTCCAATGATATTTTTGGTATGCTAAAGACCACTGCTATAATCCTATATGTGTTCCGCTGAAAAGAAATCCCACTGGAATCAGGGAAGCTTTCTTGAGATTAAGCATTTATGCTTTGGTACTAAATTTGCAAGTTTGAAGGAAGAAAGAAAGAAAGAAAGAAAGAAAGAAAGAAAGAAAGAAAGAAAGAAAGAAAGAAAGAAAGAAAGAAAGAAAGAAAGAAAGAAAGAAAGAAAGAAAGAAAGAGAGAGAAAGAAAAAGAAAGAAAGAAAGAAAGAAAGAAGAAAATGAGCTCAAATAACCAACACAAGGTTTTTACTTTTCCTGTGCCTCTTAATAAAGAGCTTCCTTGTGATTTTTTCCCCTGTAACCCAGAGAAGGCCTAAAGCAAAGACTTCTGATCTGAACTATTTAGCCCAGTCAGATCTCCTGATACATCAGTTTGAATTGCTGTGTCTACCAAGGAGCTTTCTTCTTCAACAAGAACATATTAGATAATCTAAAGAAAATATAGATTGTTGTTACTGTGGAAGATAAGCAGTTTTATGGAGACATTTAAAAAAAATAAATTCTGTGACCGCATAGAGAATCTATAAACCTAGCAAGTTTTGTTCATCAACTGATATACCAGTATTTGAAGAAAACAGACAGATAAACAATTCCCCGAGTGGACTCATTAGCTTATGGATTCTCTAGAGACAAAGGAAATATATACATATATACTGTATATAACCAGTAAATGTTTCTTCACTTCTAAGAAAATCATAACAACACTCCATGGTTTCATGCACAAAATCGAATTAAATCTGTGAAAGCCATATATATACTGTATATATATAAAAAGAATACGCTTTACTTCATAGTGAGTTTGACCCGCTACCACGAGGGGTCCGGGTGCCTTCGGGGGAGGTCTTAATGTGGAGCCCCTAACAGGTTTCAACAGGCTGCAATGGAAGACAGGGTGCACTTTCCCTAAAAGCCTAGGGAGTTTTAACTCTACTGTGACCGGGTTAATGATCTTTACGATGGGGAAAGGGCCTAAGAATTTCGGTCCTAATTTCTTGCTAGGTAATTTGAGGCGTAAATATTTAGTTGACAGATAAACCTTTTCTCCAATTTGGAATGTTCTTTGAGGAGCCCTCTTTTTATCTGACTGCTTTTTATAGGTTTCGGAAGTCTTTTTTAAAGCAGTTTTTGTGGCTCTCCAAACTTCCTCCCACCCCCTCACCCATTGACCAAGTGTCTGAGAAGGCGGGGGTGCTTGAGGGTATTCAGGTATTGGGCTGAACTCTTTTCCTGTGGCTACTCTGAAAGGTGTGAAGCCAGTGCTGCTGTGAACAGAGTTGTTGTAAGCCACCTCTGCAAAAGGGAGGTCGGTCCAGTTGGTCTGTTGGTAGGAAACATAACATCTGAGATATTGCTCCACCATCTTGTTGGCGGCTTCCGCGGCCCCATTTGTAGACGGGTGAAAAGTGGATGATAGACCTTGAGATGATCCAATTAATTTAAGAAAGCTCCTCCAAAACTTAGCTGTGAACTGCACCCCCCTGTCCGAAATTATTCGTTTAGGGGCTCCATGCAGACAGTAGATATGTTTCAAGAACAGTTTAGTCAGTCGTTGGGCAGATGGGAGTCCTTTGCAGGTGATGAAGTGAGCCTGCTTCGAAAATAGGTCTATCACAGTCCAGATTACTGTATTTCCTCTACATTCAGGGAGGTCTACTATAAAGTCCATAGCAATTTCTTCCCAGGGTTGAGAAGGGTCTGCCACCGGCTGTAGTAACCCAGGGGTTTTCCCTGGAATTCTTTTCATGGTGGCACAAACAGTAGAACTCCTGACATAATTTTCCACATCCCATTTTAACCCCAGCCACCAAAACTGCCGGCGGATAAGATGTAGAGTTTTTAGATATCCAAAGTGTCCAGCCTGTTTTACATCATGGCTGTGTTTGAGAGCGTTGAGACGGAGGGCTTCTGGCAAGTATAATTTCCCTCCCTTGTAAGCCAAGCCATCCCTGCATGTTAGGGAGGTTTGATTGTCTTTGAACCATTGATCGGTGAGGAGCTCTTGTTTTATTTTCTTTGCCCCAGGGTCATCAGGGTTAGGGGCCCTGCGGGGTGTGAGTTGAGTGGCAGATTGTGGATTGGAGATAATTGCCTCATTAACCTCTTCACGTTCGCTTTTGTATTGGGGCAGTCTGGATAGAGCAGGGGTCGGCAACCTGAAACACTGAAAGAGCCACTTGGACCCGTTTCCCTCACAAAAAAAAAAACTGGGAGCCGCATAATGCGCGCGCGCGCACACACACGGAACAGGGGGCTTGATTAAAGAGTGGAGCCTAAGGCGAGACATGCACCGGCCCTGCCCCCATCCAGCTCTGGTCCTGGCTTCTCCTCCCCTTGGAAAAGACTGCTCCCCCCCACCCCGCGCTCTCCCTCTCTGGGACTTTCTTCTTTCCGCCTTTTGGCGCGAAGGTTCTGAGGGAGCGGAGGAGGAGGCCGACGGGGAGAAGGAGCTGCTGCGGCAAATCTTCCAAGGCGGCAGCAGACGGCCGCTCGGGCTCGCCTATCTCAGCCTGCTGCGGGAGGCTGGAGTTGAGGCTTCTGGCTCGCTCTGGGAGGGGTGCTCGGAAAAGAGAGGATGAGAAGCGGAAAGTGGGAGAAAGGACGTCTTCTAGCTCTCTGGGGTTCTTTCGCTGGGAGGGCGAGGAAGCAGGAGTTCTGCTCCGCGGGAGGTGGGAGCAGGCGGCCTCTCCTTCAAGCTTCGCCAATTGAGAAGCGAAGGTCCGAGTCCCCGGAATGTCAACTTTGCGAAAGAAGGAGGCGGTGGGGGGATTAAAATAAAATGGGGGGAGGTTGAGGAAACCCAGCAGATGCCTATATCAGAGGGCGAGCAAGAAAGGGAAGATCGGGGAGAGGAAGAAAGCTTTCAGGGCTTGCCCAGCAGGCAGCTGCTCCCTGCTCTCAGAAATCGCCATGGGAGGCAGGGACCCCGAGGAGCAGCCAGGATTGGAGGAGCAGAAGTCAACACTGCCAAAGAGGAGGAAGGAAAGGAAAAGTGGGGGTCTTTAAATAGTCACGCCCACTTCCCCCCCTTTTCCCTATTTTTTGCAACGACTGGTTGCAGACATCCACATGTGTATGCGTCAGGTTTGGAAGCCTCCGTCTAAGTCTGTGTGTGTGCACAGACATAGGCTGACTTAGGAGCGAAAACAATGCTGGTAGATCTTGTGGGATTTTTGCATGCAGTTTACTTGTGTGGGGGGGGGGGGGGAGGAGGAGGAGAAGCGCGGAGCAGCCTGTCAGAGCCAGATTGTTTGCTTATTGAGAGAGAGAGAGGAAAGAAAGAAAGAAAGAAAGAAAGAAAGAAAGAAAGAAAGAAAGAAAGAAGAAAGAAAGAAAGAAAGAAAGAAAGAAAGAAAGAAGAGAAAGAAAGAAGAAAGAAAAAGAAAGAAAGAGGGAGGGAGGAGGGAGGGAAGACAAGAAAGGAAGAAGAAAGGCAGGAAGAATATGGGAAGGAAGGAAGGAAAAAAGAGAAAAACAGGAAGAAAAGGAAGAGGAAGATATAACCTTCAGCAAAGCAGCCTCCTGCAAAAGAAACCCATTGCCACTTGTGTGAGCAGACACGTGCCCCCACAAGCAGCTCCCCCTCAGCCTCCAAGCCAAAAACCTCGCCTTGCCTTAATTGCAGGCGAAACCTGCCGAAAGCCCAACCAGCCCGAGCAGAAGCGCTGCCTGCTCGCTTTTCCAGGGCGCTCCAGCCCAGCTTCTTTCCTCCCTTTTAGCTGGACAACCTTTAAAATCGGCCTTTTCTCTTTATTTATTGGGGGGGGGGAATCTGCAAGCATGCCAACTGGGGTGGCGGGGCGGCCGGAGAAGACCGGCCAGCCAGGAGGACGCGCGACCTGCCCACCAGCCGATCCAGGCTGAGCTCCTCCCGAGTAAGCGCGCCGGCCAGGTGACACCGAGACAGCTTTGGAAACAGAAAGTAAGCATTGTGCAAAGCGGAGCAGCTTGCCTCCGCGCCTCGGCGCCGGGAGGTGCCCCTTTGGAGGAGGAGGAGGAAGCGCAGAGCAGCCAGTCCCTGCGCTGCAAAACCTGCGGACGGCGAGCCCCGCTCCCCTTGAGCCCCGCTCTGATTCCCAGGCTCTGCTGTCGCTTCTGTTGCTGCTGCGGCTGCTACGGCGGGCCGAGGCAATGCAAAGCGCGGGCCAGGATGAGCGAGCTCAGGCAGTGGCTGGCCAGGGAGGCGGAAGGGCAGTGCGACGCCGAGGGCAAGGTAGCCGAGTCGGCCAGGGACAAGCGTCTGGAAGCGGCGAGGCGTGTTCCGCGCAATGGAATGGCGGGGGGGTGGTGGTTTCAACTTAAACTCCCAGAATTCCTGAGCCAGTAGGCAACCTTGGCTCTTTTATGCCTCGTGGACTTCACTGGCTCAGAAATTCTGAGAGTTGAAGTCCACGAGTCATAAAAGAGCCAAGGTTGCCTCCCGAGCAAGCGCGCCGGCCGGGTGACGCCGAGGCTGCTTTGCAAAGACAAGAGAAAGCATGGGGGGGAAAGTGGAGGCTTGCCTCGGCGCTGGTAGGTGCCCCTTGGGAGGAGGAGGAGGCGCCATCACCACCCCTGCGCTCTCTCCTGGGCTGGGCATCTTTGCGCGGCGGAGTGGCCAGGCGCTCGCTCCCTTCTCCTGGCCTACTGCAAATCCCCAGAGAAAAGAGCCTACTCACCTTTCTAACAGTCCGTGCAGTCTGAAGAGAGAGAAGAGGTTTGTGGGCAGTCCCACAAACCAAAAAAGTTCAACCAATCAATTCAAACTTCACAAGTTTTTTTTTCCGTGAGAAGTTTGAATTGATTGGTTGAACTTTTTTAGTCCCGATTTTTTTTTTGAAATGCACATGGACTGGGAGCCGCAGCAGATGGCTGTGGGATAGAGCAGGGCTTTTGAACCTTTTCACCGATTGTACCACTTTTAGGATATGGCAATATTCGAGTACCACCTAGCAAGGTGTCAAAAACTTGATGACCAGACGTCGCTGACTGTAGACCCGGGGAAAATTGCTCCGCTCCCCGGGTCCGAAATTTCTTCGCTGGCGGGCCCATTTGGGCTAAATGCCACCCTGGAGGGGTGGCCACCGAAGGGCGAACCTTTGAGGAACGGGAGCCGGCGGGAGCCGGCTTACTGAACCCAAAGCAGCCCCTGGAACCAGCAAAAGAAAGGCGGATCGCATTTATGCGAGCCGCCATTCTCAGCTGATCGTCGGAGACAGAAAACAGCTGATTTGGAAGGCAAGCAGCCGGGACGGGTGAGACTATGCTTCTTTTCTCTTTATGAAGTGGACTTTATTGAAGCCTGTCTTTAATTCGAAGCTGGAAGCCTGAAGGGAGGAAGGAGGTGGATTTGTCCCCCCCCCTCCCGTGTAAATGGCGGTTTAAGCGATTTTAAGAAGAACTGATTTGGATTACTTTAAAAAAAATTAATTGGAGAAATCATCTTACTTTTGGAAGGAGAGGAAGACTTAATAAGTGGGAAAAGCCACTCTGTTTTTTTTTCTGTTCTTTTTATTAACTTTAAAGAACTTTTAAACTGTGTTTCCACTTTGGATATTTTTTTTTCTTTTTTACCACCTAGCGGCTACATTGTAACTTTCCTCTCTTTGTTCTCTGATAGTTTTGTTTATTCAGCTGCAATACTTGGCCCAACGCCCAGACACTTGGCTGCATGCCCAGACATCCTTATTCTCTCTCAAAAGCTACTGAGAGGGAAGCTTTTTTTTCTGTCTGTGAGTGTTTGGTCTTTTTAGCTAGCTGTATATTCCTTACAGCAAAGGAAAATATAAGAGAAGGGAATTTATCTTTTGGGGTTTTTTTGTTTTTTGTTTTGTATTTGGGTGGTTGTGGAATAAATTTTTAAATTTATAATTAGATCATTTTCCTTTATAATATTTTTGTTTTTTACATGACAATTTTTTTTTTTTTGGTTTTTCTTTTGGATATAAATACATCTTTTTTCTTTTTGGCCTTTTTGTCTGCTTTTTTCCCCCTTTTTTTACTCTACTTTCCTTTTGGATGGTTGTGGAAGTTTTTTGTTGTTCCTTTTCCCCCCCCTTAACTAGCTTTTTGCTGGAATTATTAGTATTTTTTTTCCTTTCTTTTTTCCTTTTTTTTCCTTTCAAAGTATGTTTGCCTTGTCTCCTGATAATAGGAGGGCATTGGATTATAATTGGCCATCGGGCCCTCTGGTGGATTATAACTAGCCATTGGGCTCCTCAGTGGATTATAAATAAATACAACAATTAGAAGATGAGCGTCTCAAACTTGGCTAAAGGGGTGAAGAAGGGCTCTTCGGCCCCCGCTTCAACCTCGGTGAGCCCAGCCCCTCAAAAATCAATTACTACATTTTTACAACAGGAAACTCAACAAAAAGACATGCAAGCGATACTCCAAGCAATTGCAGATTCCAAAATGGAAATGAAAAAAGATTTGGATAAAAATTATGAAGACTTGAAAAGTGATCTTCTTAAAATGGATCAAAAAATGGAAACTTTCCAACAGGCGATGATAGACACTCAACAAAGAATGCAAAAAATAGAGGATAAGTCAGAGATGGTTGATCAGAAACTAGAAGCATTACAAGATGAGAACCAGAGATTGGCGCAAGTAAATGCGGAATTGGAAGATAGCATGGCTGTCATGGAGATGGAAAGGGCATCATACTTCTTAAGATTCCAAAATATCATAGAAGAGAAAGATGAGAACCTGTTAGAGTTGATGAGTGTTATTGGCGGAACGACTTGGGATGGAAATGGATCAAATGAAACAAGAAATGGATCAGGTTTTTAGAGTCAATTCAAGCTATGCAAGAAGAAATAGAGTTCCCAGAGAGGTCCACGTAAGATTTCTCAAAAGATCAACACGAGATGAGATTTTGAGAGCATTAAGAGACCAGCCATTGAAATATAAAGATAAAGAACTTGTAATTCTTAAACAGATCCCGAAGAGAATAAGAGAAGCATGAAGAGAATATCAATTTTTGACAAGGAAACTGCTGAATAAAGGAGTGAATTCTAGATGGTTGGTCCCAGAAGGATTATTAATCTTTTGGGACTCGAGAAGATACAGATTGGATACTCCACTTAAAGCAGAGGAATTTTTTAACAATCATAGAAGCTTTCTGGAAGAAGGCGATATCAGGTCTAAGAAACCAGAGGAAGAAGCAGGAGCATCGAAACAAACAGAAGAGGAAGAACCTAAAAAGACCCAATCAGAAGAAGATGTAAGACCCAAGGATCAGAGACAGATAACTTCTCCTAGAACACTGAGATCCAAATACAACTAAAATTATGGAAGAAATTGATTTTTTTTTCAACAAATATAAATGGTCTTAACTCCCCATCAAAAAGGAGTAAAATATTTTATAGACTACAAAAATTGAAAATGGATATAATTTGTCTTCAAGAGACGCATATAAAAAGACAACACTTTAGACTCTTAGAACAACCAAAAATAGGCAAACTTTATTTTTCGTCGGCATTGCAAAAGAAAAGAGGGGTAGCCCTTTATATAAAAGAGAAGATGAATCCAAAACAAATTTATGTTGATGATGAAGGAAGACTATTAATGGTGGAAATTACATGGAATCAAAAATAAATTTTGATGATTGCGATATATGCCCCCAATGAGAAACAAGACCAATTTTTTCAGCAATTATATGATAAATTAATGGAATTAAACTATCAAAATCTTTGTATTCTTGGAGACTTTAATGCGATAGCTGATGCAAAACAGGATTATAAGAGCTATAAACAAGGGAAAAAAGGGGGAAATACCTTATCTAATTCTTTTCTAAAGATGAAAGATGAATTAGGTATACAAGATATATGGAGAGAAATGAACCCAGATAAAGCACAATATACATTTTATTCAAATAGGCATAAATCCTGGTCATGAATTGATATGATATGGACTTCTTATGATTTAAAGACTATGATACAGGAGATTGAAATAGAACCTAATATTTGGGCAGACCATAATCCAATTAGAATGACGTGGAAAGGAACTAGAAAGAAACTAAGATGGTGGCTGAACAAAGCTATACTGAAAGAAAAAGAATTTTTACAATTAGCAACGAAAGAAATGGATTTTTTTTTTAAATAAATAAGAAAGAAGAAACCTCCATTCAAAATGTATGGGATACAGCGAAAGCTTATTTTAGGGGCATGGCTATAACCTATGTTGCCAAAAAGAATAAAGAAAAGAAACAAACACAGCTTAGATTGAAAGAACAACTTAGTAACTTGGAACTGGAGCTACGAAATGATCCACAAAAGAAAGAATTGAAGACACAAATGGAATTAATAAAATACAAATTAAATTTACTGGAGATGGATATAAGGGCACAATAGATTAAACGATGTAAACAGAATTTTTTTGAAAATGCCAATAAACCCGGAAGATGGCTGGCATATAAATTGAAAAAAGAAAGAGAAAAAAGACTGATAAGTAAACTACAAGATTCAAAAGGCCAATTATACTGCCATAATGATGCAATTAAAAAAATTACTACAGCTTATTATGAGACACTTTATAAGACTGAGGTGGTTTCGAATGAGGCAATACAGGAATATTTAAAAGAAGCGGATCTTCCAAAGGTACCAGAGAATATGCAATACATACTAAATGAGAACATAACAATGATGGAGATTACAGAGGCGATAAAAAGGCAAAAGAAGGATAAAACTCCGGGACCTGATGGTCTCCCTGCAGAATTCTATATAGCTTTACAAGACATTGTCAGCCCGATTTTGAAAGATCTTTGTAATGAAGCCTTTTCAGAGACAAAAATACCAAATTCATGGAAAGAAGCCAACATTTCCCTTATACCTAAAGAAGACACTGATCTTACACAAATTAAAAACTATAGACCAATATCGTTATTAAACGTGGATTATAAAATATTTACTACAATAATGGCAGAAAGAATGAAGAAATTTTTGACTGAATTCGTCCATTCAGACCAAAATGGCTTTTTACCAAAAAGGCAGATAAAGAATAATTTAAGGATTATTTTAAATGTGTTGGAATATTACGAAAACCATCCGGGGAAACAGTTGGCGCTTATATTTCTTGACGCGCAAAAAGCTTTTGATAATCTTAATTGGCAATTTTTGTTTCAACAGTTGAAGGAGATGGACTTTGGCGGAAATTTTATAAATGCAATTCAAGCAATTTATAATAAACAATCAGCAAGGATACTTATAAATGGAGATTACACAGATAGCTTTGAAATCAAAAAAGGCACAAGACAGGGATGTCCACTGTCCCCTTTGTTATTCATTTTTACATTGGAAGTGTTGGCTAGGAATATTAGGCAAGATATTGAGATTAAAGGATTGGAGATAAAAGACCAAAAATACAAACTACAGGCTTTCGCAGATGATTTAGTTTTTATTTTGGAGGAGCCATTAGAAACAGCTGTTAAACTCTTGTGGAAAATAGAGAAATTTGGAGAAGTGGTGGGGTTGAAGATAAATAGGGAAAAGACTAAAGTATTAACGAAGAATTTAACAGACAAACAAAAAATTCAATTTGCTAAAAAGACAAACCTTCAAATAGCTAAAAAAGTTAAATATTTAGGTATCCATTTAACTTCAAAATACACAACAATAAAAGAGGACAACTACGAGAGACTACTAAAACAAATAAAAGTGGATTTGGAGAAATGGAAAAATCTTCAATTATCATTACTAGGAAGGATAGCGACTGTTAAGATGAACATTTTACCTAAGCTAATTTTTCTTTTTCAAACAGTTCCTGTTAAGTTAAATCAAAAATTCTTTGACGAATTGAACGCTACAATAATGAGATTTATATGGCAAGGGAAAAAAGCTAGAATTAAAATTAAATTATTACAAGATTCTAAAGACAGAGGGGGCTTTGGACTCCCGGATTGGAGACTTTACTATCAGGCAACTATTTTGCTTTGGCTTAAAGAATGGATTACACTGAGAAATAAACAACTTCTCTATTTAGAGGGGCATGATTTGCAATTAGGTTGGCATGCATTTTTGTGGTATGAGAAAAATAAAGTACATAAATATTTTCAAAATCATGCTATAAGGAATGTATTGTTTTCAGAGTGGGAAAGAATTAAACATAAAATTTACATGAAAATACCTGAGTGGCTCTCGACAATGGAAGCCTTTTCCTATCCAAATTTAATTAACTATGATAAACTCGTTAGCTATAAAGATATTTTGGACAAAGACGGGAAAATTAAAGATAGACAAACTCTTCAGCAACAGGGTATTGACTTAACATGGTGGTCTTACTTGCAAATTCAGACAAGATATGAAAAAGACATAAAGTCTACAGGATTTTATAAAGAACAGACACCACTAGATAAAATATTGCTAAAAACAGATGAAAATTTGATTAAAAAACTCTATAAATTTCTGCTAAGCTGGAAGATGGAAGAAGAACAAGTAAAAGAAACAATGATAGTATGGGCTAAGAACTTTGGATATTCTATAGACTTAGAAGATTGGCAAAAACTGTGGGATCGAAATATCAAACTTACTAAAGCGGTTGCATATAAGGAGAATTTATATAAAATGTTTTACAGATGGCATATGACACCAGTTAGACTAGAGAAAATGTTTAAAAATGTACCAAATATTTGTTGGAAATGTAAACAAAAACCAGGAACTTATTATCATATCTGGTGGATATGCCCTAATGCAAAGAAATATTGGTTTAAAATCCATATATGGTTAGAAAAGATGACTAAGATACAGATAGAATTCAAACCGGAACTGTTTTTACTAGGAATATTAGGATCTAACTACGGAAAAGAGAATGAATATTTAATTTTACATATATTAACAGCTGCAAGAATAGCATTTGCCCAATTTTGGAAAAATGAAAAGATACCACCTGATCAGATTATTATTACGAAAATATTGGAATGTGCAGAAATGGATAGATTAACTTTAGAAATCAAAGAGAAAGAAGATACAATTTACTTTAAAACATGGGAAAAATTTTATCAATGGTTAGCAATAAGACAGAATGAAAAAAGGTTATGAAATTAAATAAGATAAATGATGTATTTTTTCTTTAATATTATTTTTTAACTTCTCTGTTAGATGTTTACTTTTAACTATAAGTAATTATAATTAATAAGCATTATATTGGTATTTATATGTAACTATATTTAGTTAGTAATATATTACTAATAGTATACTGATTATTGTTATTTACAGAATGAATGATATGTATTGGTTAAGTTTTTATTATTAATAGTGATAAATTTATTAATATAGCTTTTTAGTATTATGTTAACTATGCATATTTAATATGTATACCCGGACGATAGTCTGCTTGCTAAAGCGTTGATTTATTGTTGGGGGTAACCCCATTATTGTATCTACCCTTACCCCTGGTCTAATCCTTGTTTTTTTACCCTATGTTATACCTTTACCTACCTTTCCCTTTTTATCCCCATAAAAATAATAAAACATATTTTAAAAAAAAAAACACTTGATGGCCAAAAAAAAAACCCCTGTTCAAAGTTGCAATTGCACTGAAATGACTTATGACCATTTTCACACTTATGACCATTGCAGCATGCCCAGGGTCATGTGATTTATATTTGGATACTTGGCAACTGATTCATATTTATGATGGTCACAGTGTCCCAGGGTCATGTGATCCCTTTTTGCAACCTTTTGACAAGTAAAGTCAATGGCAGGGCTGCTGGTGGCCAAGTGCTAAGGCAGGACTTCCCTCCCTCCCTCCCTGCCTCCCTCTTTCTCATGCCCACCTCCTTCTGAAGGAAGAATTTGAACCTCCCCCCATATTTTTTCTCTTCCATATATTCATGAAACAAGGAAAAGCCTCCAGAAACAGAAAAGACAAACTGCTGAGTGAACTAGTTTAAAAAGGCACATTCCCCTTTAAGAATTAGCTACTGGCTAGAAAGGAAAGTAAGGAAGAAAAAAAAATGTAGTAAGTATTGGCTGCCGGCTAAGGCAGCCTCCCCAAATGGCTCCATTCATAAGTAAAGGAATCTACGGGCAAAATCCATTCAGGAGAAAAATACTTCAAAATCCCTTGCAGCAAAACTTACAGCTAACAATAGCAGAGCAATAGAAGCTAACACGAAACATCAGCCATCAGCCAAATAGAAATTGCCAAACACTCCTTAAGAACACAAAGCCCACATTGCACAAATCCCAGAACTTCAAAGTCACAAAAACACATAAGAATCCTTCCACTCTCCATCTCCCTCCCTCCCTCCTTCTCTCCTCCGTGCCTCTGCAGCTCCAGAGGACTCTCTCACTGTAAGTCCTTGCCTGTGCTACACTTGGCTAGGCAGGGCTGCGTACCACCTGCCACTCGTTAATGTACCACAAGTGGTACGCGTACCACAGGTTGAAAAGCCCTGGGATAGAGCATCAGCTAGGAAGTTTTTCCCTCCCGGGATGTACTTTAGAGTGAAGTTGAAACGATTAAAGTACTGTGCCCAGCGCACCTGCTTTGGGGACAATTTGCGAGGAGTTTTCAATCCTTCCAGATTTTTGTGATCTGTCCATACTTCAAAAGGCACCTTGCTCCCTTCTAGATAGTGTCGCCAGTTTATTAAACTCCATCTAATCGCGTACGCCTCCTTTTCCCATATTGCCCACCGCCTTTCGCTTTCAGTAATTTTTTTTGAGGTGTAGGCACAGGGTTGCAAAGTTCCCATTTGGTTTCTTTGCAGCAATACAGCTCTGACGGCCACGTCGCTGGCATCAGCTTGAATTACAAAAGGCTCCCCTGGGCAGGGGTGCTTTAGGACCGGCTCAACAGCAAATAGTCTTTTTAGATTCTCAAAAGCGGTTTGACAGCCCATAGTCCATGTTAGTGGTTGGCCCGGTTGCGGTTTCCCTGCTCCTTTCCCTGTTTTGAGTAGTTCTGTAAGGGGTAGGGCAATTTCAGCAAAGGAGGGGATGAATTGACAGTAGAAGTTAGCAAAACCTAGGAATTACAGCTTTCACTTTGGCTAGGTCCATTTCAATGCCCTCGTTGGAAATTCTATAGCCAAGATAATCTAATCTGGTCTGGTGAAATTCACATTTTGACAGTTTGACATAAAGCTTGGCATTCAATAGTTTCTTTAACACTTCTCTCACCAACTTTATATGATCAGTCATATTTGTGCTGTATATCAGGATGTCATCAAGATACACCAGAACCCCTTTGTATAAATGATCATGTAGGGTCTCATTAATCAATTGCATGAATACGGCTGGGGCCCCCTGTAGTCCAAATGGCATGACTTTGAACCGATAGCTTCCCAAGGGGCAGTTGAAGGCAGTTTTCCACTCATCTCCCTCCTTTATTCTCACCCAGTAATATGCTTCTCTCAGATCCAATTTAGTGAAGACGCACCCCTTAGCCAAGTGGGTTAATAAGTCTTTTAGGAGGGGGAGAGGGTATTTATTTTCCACACTCACTGCATTCAAAGATTTATAGTCCACGCAGAGACGTTTTTTTTCTCTAAACAATACAGGGGCTCCCACAGTAGACTTGGCCCGTTCAATGAACCCCCTCTCTAGGTTTTTGTCCATGTATCGCTGCATTTCCTCCATTTTGAGGGGGGACATGGCGTACATTCTCGGTCGTGGGAGTTTGGCTCCCGGCAACAGTTCGATAGAACAGTCATTGGGTCGCTGGGGAGGCAGGGTGTCGCATTCCTTCTCACTAAATGCCTCCGCCAGGTCCCGGTACTCACTAGGGATGAGTGGCTCACCTGGTGGCGGTGAGGCAGCCACGTGCGCTCGCTCGTTGGGTGGGCTAAAGTTTCCTGTATCGTCCGTTGAATCAATAGGGGGCTTGGGCCCTATAGGTAGCCTCACAGTTCTCATTCCCTTCTCCCACCAGATAAACGGCTTCCACTTGTCCAACCAGGCTAATCCTAGGATCACAGTCTCAGTCATTTTTGGAGCCACCAGGAAGCGAATGAACTCCCAGTGCTCACCTATTTCTAAGCATAAGGGTTCAGTTAATTGCATGATTAAAGTCCCTCCCATCAGGGAGCCATCGGCTTACTCAAACCTTAGAGGTTTGGAGAGCAGCTTTGCTCGTATGCCCATTTCCCTGGCAAATGGCAAGCTAATGATGCACTTGGAGCATCCGGAATCGACTAGGACTTTTAAGTCTGCCTGTGCTCCCGATTTAGGGATTATGAGTTTGGCAGGTAGAGAGAAAGGTGGGATGTGTCGACTCACCATTGGGTCATTCTCCCCTTCGTCATCGCTGTCGAAAGAGGGTAGAGCGGGGGCGGATCCAGCCTGGGTTCCGGCATCCTCCTGTGTGGGGGATGTGACTTGGGCAACCGGTTCCTGTGTGATCCAGTTGGATTTCTCTCTCGTTGGCTGCTGGGCAGGTTTCTTTCTCGCTGCTGGTCCCGGTCTGTTCTGCTGTTGGGGGTAGGGGACTGGGCAGTTCGCTGCTCGATGTCCCTGCTGTCCGCATCGGAAGCATTTGATTGGTGGGCCTGTAGGTGGCCGGGGTCTTTCAGCAGTTGCAGCAAATGGAAGTTTTCGGGGGGGCGGGTTGCCGTTTGGGTTGCTCTGGCTTCGACTCAGCTTCGGGTGGGGGAGGCTTCTTGTAGCGGGCGAACTGAACATCTAGTCTTACTGCTGCCTGGTACCATTCTTGCAGCTGATCAGGTACTGCTCGGTAGATGCAGGCCTGATAGAGGTGATCATCTAGTCCTTCTTGAAAATGATGGACTATGGATTGCTCAGGCCACCTCTCTATCCGACCGGCTAACTTGCGAAACTCTCGTACGTACTCCAGGGCAGGCCTGCCAGCTTGTTTTATCTTATGGATTTGTTCTTCTGCTTTGAGGGCAATGGATAGGTCCTCAAATCTTGCTCTTAGTCCTAGGAGGAAGAGGTGGGGGTCCTCCAATTCGGGGGCTTGCTCATTATATAAATTATTCAGCCACTCGGATGCCTCTCCCTCTAAGCTGGACGCAATCACATCGACCATAGCGGCTGGGTCCGGGTAGAGATGGCCACAGCGGTTCAGATGAGAGCACACTTGGTTGAGGAAAAAAATCAGCTTCTCTGGGTCCCCATCGAAGCTTGCTCTAAAAGGTGGAGCAATCATTGGCTGCTGGGCTCCTCACTGTGGTTGTTGCGCCCCAGGTTGCTGCTGGCCCCACCTTGATTGCTGGTACAATGGCTGCTGAGCCCTCTGCTGTGCTTGTTGCACCCCCAGTTGCTGTTGGCCCCAACTGGGCTGCTGATTCAGTGGCTGTTGGGCTCCCCACTGTGGTGGTTGCACTCCCAGTTGCTGCTGGCCCCACCCTGGTTGCTGATTCAATGGCTGTGGGCCTCCCCACTGTGGCTGTTGCACCCCCAGTTGCTGCCTGCCCCACCCTGGCTGCTGCCACATTCTCAGGGGTTGCACATTCGGGGGCTGTGGCCACCCCCCCTGCTGTGGTAGCAGTGCCTGTGGTTGGGGCATCCCAAGTCGCCGTAGGTCTCCCAAACGTTGCTGCCTGGGTGGAGGCTGTTGCCATTCTCCCTGCTGTTGGTCTGCCAGGAGCTGTGGCATCTTTGATTGTTGTAGGGCCCCCTGCCGTTGCTGTACATTCGGGGGTGGTGACCAATCCCCTTGCTGCAGTCATCCCCCCACCGGTTGTTGGTCTTCTGGCCTCTGTGCCACCCCAAGTTGTTGTAGGGCCTCTATTATCTGCTGTAAACTCAGAGATTTTTGATCTCCCACCTGTGGGGGCTGCCATACCCCCCATTGCTGTAGGGGACCCAGACTGGGTAATCGATATGCACATCGGTCTGGGGAATCACTATCCCAGCGGCTGCCCGGGCCCTCATCTCATTGGTGGCGGTTGGGGCTTCTGGAGGGGCGGCACCTGGGGCTGTCTCTCTCCGTGGGACTGGAGGCCCTGGCAGGGGGCTTCAGGAGCAGGAAGGCTGCCTGCTCTGCGAAGGAGGGGCTGGGGGCTCCTCTCGGTAGGAGTTGGTAGTTCTGATCGCTGGCGTATGGGGAATGGGACGTTTGTTCCCCACTTCTCATTTCTAGCCCCTCAAATTTCTCTACCAATTTCTCCACTGACTGACTGCGAGCTGCGGACAGATATTTCCACTCACCCGAGTCCTCAGTGGCAGACAATCTGGTAGCTCTCCCCCGGTCTGGGGAGTGCGATATGCGGGAATCCTTTCGTGGTAGTCCAGTCTCGTCTGCCTTTGAGGCCTTTAAGGGTGGCAAGGCCGGCTCGAAGCATCTGGAGTCTCCGCTGGGCTGTACCCAATCTGACGACCAGATTAGCTGTCCTAGCTGCTTGGGTTTTGCCCCCAGCTGGGAGGCCTGCAAAAGCTCCTTCTCTACCAGCGTGCTGGTTTTCGCTTCCCCCCCTGGGGTAGCAGCTGCTGCCGGGATGCTGGCTTCAGGCAATTTCTCCCTCTCCATGGCGAAATCTTCCCCGAATCTTCGTCAGCTTATCCTTCAATGCTAAGGACAGCGACTGGGGCTCGGGACCCCTAATTAGTTAGGAAAGTTGGAGATTTTGGCTTAATGTCATGGTTCCGACAGATGAAACTCTTCAAAGAACTTCGAGGCATTGTTTACCTTAAAGAATCTTTATTCGAGTAGCAACACATCGGCACGTACATAGTCCAAGCCAAAATCTGGCTTCCCCTCCCCTAAGCACATAGTATCAAAGCACAATTCCCTCCTCCGACTAACAGTCATAAATCACATTCTCCAATTAGTTTGAAATGCTGGCTTTCCCACCAGTTCTACAACCTGCCATGTCTTATCATCTCTTATTACAAAGAACCTTGGTTCCCAACATTATACATTATTGTTTTGTCTAACTAAACTCCCAAACACATTCCTCTCCCTCCCCCCAGTATCATCTAATTCTAACTCTAAGAGTAAAACATAAAATAAAGGAAAATGGCTGCATCTCCATATGTTGTCAAAGCAAGAACATTCGATGTTAGCAGCGTTGACAGTGGGGGTGTTTTTCAGCAGCAGTGACTGGGAGACTGGTCAGGGTTGAGGGAAAGCTGAATGGAGCAAAGTACAGGGATATTCTCAATGAAAACCTGTTCCACAGTGCTCAGGACCTCAGACTGGGCCGAAGGTTCACTTTCCAACATGACAACAATCGTAAGCACACAGGCAAGACAACACAGGAGTGGCTTAGGGACAACTCTGTGAATGTTCTAGAGTGGCCCAGCCAGAGCCCTGACTTGAACCCATTGAACATCTCCAAAGGGACATGAAAATGGCTGTCCACTGTCGGTCGCCATTCAACCTGACTGAGCTTGAGAGGATTTGCAAGGAAGAATGGCAGAAAATCTTCCAATCCAGGTGTGCAAAGCTTGTCACATCATACCCCAAAAGACTCGAGGCTGTAACTGCTGCCAAAGGTGCTTCAACAAAGTACTGAGTGAAGGGTCTGAATACTTATACCAATGTGATATTTCAGTTTTTTCTTTTTAATAAATTTACAGACATTTCTAAAATTCTGTTTTCACTTTGTCATTATGGGGTACTGAGTGTAGATTAATGAGAAAAAAATTAATTTCAACAACTGTAGAATCAGGCTGCAGCATAACAAAATTGACAAAAGTGAAGGGGGTCTATTTACTTTCTGAATACACTGTAAATGGTCTGGAGGTTTTTGTTCAAGTAATATAGAGGAACAGTAAACTATTAAGATAAGTATGAAAAAATATTTCTTCCTGTGCTCTATTGTCCCTTCTAAACTCACCCTATTTCCCAAGGACTCGTTTCTCAGGTGCTTTTCTGTCTCTCCTGTTCAACTTTTGATGTCCTCTGCATTATTGTGTATTATTTAACCCTGCACCACACTGTACTTATTCTTCACTTTCAGATAATAATAATAATAATAATAATAATAATAATAATAATAATAATAATAATAATAATAATAATAATAATAATAATAATAATAATAATTTATAATAATAATAAAGTTGGAAGGGACCTTGGAGGTCATCTAGTCCAACCCCCTGCTCAGGCAGGAAACCCTATACCATTTCGGACAAATGGCTGTCCAGTCTCTTCTTAAAAACTTCCAGTGTTGGAGCATTCACCGCTTCTGGAGGCAGGTTGTTCCACTGGTTAATTGTTCTGTCAGGAAGTTTCTCCTTAGTTCTAGGTTTGTTCTCCCTTGATTAGTTTCATCCGTTGCTTCTTGTCCTGCCTTCCGGTGCTTTGGAGAATAGCTTGATCCCTCTCTTTGTGGCAGCCACTGAGATATTGGAACACTGCTATCATGTCCCCCCTCGTCTTTTCTTCATTAAACTAGACATACCCAATTCCAGCAAACCGTTCCTTATATGCTTTAGCTTCCAGTCCCCTAATCATCTTTGTTGCTCTTCTCGGTACTCTTTCTAGAGTCTCAACGTCTTTTTTACATCGTGGTGACCAACACTGGATGCAGTATTCCAAGTGTGGCCTTACCAAGGCATTGTAAAGTGGTATTAATGCTTCACGTGATCTTGATTCTATCCCTCTGTTAATGCAGCCTAGCACTGTGTTGGCTTTTTTGGCAGCTGCAGCACATTGCTGGCTCATATTTAAGTGATTGTCCACTAGGACTCCGAGATCCCTCTCACAGTTACTACTATTGAGCAAGGTACCCCCTATACTATACTATACTATACTATACTATACTATACCTGTACATTTGGTTTTTCTTGCCTAAATGTAGAACCTTACTTTTTTCACCATTAGTTAACAGCCAGGAGTTCAATCCTGACCAGCTCAAGGTTGACTCAGCTTTCCATCCTCCTGAGGTTAGTAAAATGAGGACCCTGATTGTTGGGGGCAATATGCTGACATTTGTAATCCACTCAAGAGAGTGCTGTAAAGCACTATGGAGAAGTATATAAGTCTAAGTGCTATTGCTATTGCTAAAGTCCTGGAGATTTTGTTATATGCATGTATGTATGGAATCTTTTCCAAGGTGTACTCGTAGATGAAGTAGAGATTCCAGCCTGGATCATAATTTTCTCTGGCAGTTATAGATACATATAATTTGATGAAACACAATGTACATATACTGGAGAACAAACATTTCCTGGTTTTTAAAGTGTGCATAGTTAGGTAGCCATATAAAGCTAGTATGATTTCGCAAGAACCAGCTGTGCAGCTTCTTTCTCAGAATAACCTGAAGTTCTGCATCTCAATGGTATGATGTATTTTAATACAGGTACTAGTATTGGGCCTGGAGGAGCTAACAAATATTCACAACATTGAACATCTCAAAAAGGATCTAAAGCTAATGTCTGACTCAACTGTTGCCAGAAATGTGGACAGAGGAGTAGGTGTAGATTGTATTATGAAAATGGAAGGCAAGAATGTGGGCTGCAGGGGAACCTTTACTTGGGACGTAACAAAGGATTTCAGATTCATTTTTAGGAAATGTTTGCTTTTTTTCCATCACAGACTCTTTGGCCAATTGAGAGACTTCATGCTGTTGTTGCTTTTGTATCACATCTTAAATAGAGGAACATTTTATGCCTACTCTTTGCCCTTAGAACCACCCACCTTTACCTTGAGGCAGTATGTCTTCTGCAGGCAGGACTGTATTACATCAATAATTTCTAGCAATAGAAGATGGACAGTTGAGTTAGTGGTAGCAGATTTTCCTTACTGTATAATAAACTAAATGTTTGGTACATTTTTATCCTTGGTCATTGAATGATTTCTTGCACAATTCTCTAGTCATGTTATAAAATGATTGAGAGTTTCCTGGAGCCAGGCAAAAACTGTGCTGACCTGACTCAGTGTGTGGAATGCACTGTGATGTCCGCCAGAGCAATTCTGCAGGTGAGGCCATTTAATTTTCTTTTCTTTCTTCAATATGTCTCAACACATTCAGTCTTTCAGTCTGAGATTTTGGAATCTGATGGAGTCTAGAAAAATAGATCTATGAACAACTTCTCCATCAAAATGTCTATGGAGATTCTCAGTCATCCAGGTCATGGTTGTCCCAAAGGTGCTTTTTCAAAAGGCAACTGGGCTTTGTTTTTCTTTGAAGACACTTTGCTTCTTATCCAAGAAGCTTCTTCTCCATCAACAGTACTTTAACTCAGAAATGTGGAATATTTCAGATCTGAAGCTTTAGTAGGCATGGACATACATTTTACACGTTGCTGCTTCCTTACAGAAACAACAACTTTTCTGGACTTATACTGTAGCTGTTCAATTCCAGCAAAACATGTGGATGTAAAGGAACTGTTGATAATGCCCACTTTAAAGTCATTTGTAGCATCTTATCTGTTTGTATTCATCTATATTTTGTAATGGATACTGAGAGTTGCAAATTGAGAGATAAGGCTAATTTGGAGAAGAAATATCTAAAGGAGAATCCTCTTATTCTGGAAAAAAAAAATTTTTGAGGTGGAATGTAGTCATCTCTAACAGAAATGCAGCAGGTACATGGTTGTTCATAGTCGCTATTTTTATATTGTTGGGAATAGTCCTGGCATCATTAGGCACTGTGCAACTAGTACTGACTCAAGATACTTGTCTGAAGATAAATACAATTGCTTTGCTATGTGATGAACCCAGTCTCATCCTTCTGTAAGCAGACTAGTCCTTCAATTTATTCCAGAACTATAAGTTACAAAGGTGTTCATTCCTCTTTGCCTGCCTGTGTCCCACAATTACTTTGTATTATCAAGGCAAATAAACGGTTTGTCTACCAAAACTACTGCCTAGATTTCTAGCATTAGCAGGAAATAGTGTTTTGCTTACATTTTTCTTTCCCTTCCAAAATAAACTAATCAAGATAATTTGAAAATAAATGGAAAGCTGAGGAAAGAAGTGGAAGTGGATAAAAGATAATAAGTAGAAGGAACTGTCCACTTACTAAGCATTGCATCTGAACAGTTTATAACAACACGGCCTGGCTTCTTACTATCTTTTCTGTCAATGTTTTCAATTATTCTAACTTGTATCCATTACTTGTGCATACATACATACAAATCTTAGTGCTGTCTTGTTCTTTCCTGATCCAGGAATGCTTAGAAGCCTTTGTCTATGCAGGATAATCCTGGTTTGGTTGCCTGCTTGTGGGTGGTCATGTCTTATGTGTAACTGAACAGTGGTGGCAGCTTGCAGCCACAGAGGCCATGGTGCTGGTGTGGCTTGTACACACCCTTCCCCCACACACTTCCTGTGATCTGTTTACCTTCCCCAAGGTAGTCCCATGATGAGCAGGTTACAGATTTGAGGAGGAAGTGAGGCTGTGTAAGTCCATATTTCTAATTTTTCCCTGTTCCCCACTGTTTCCTGACCTTTTAGCTTGGGCCTGATTTGGAAGCAGTATCGCTCTGTAGGCCTAATCCCTCCTTACAATGCCTAGCTAATGAGGTGAGTGCGCTGTATCTCAAATGTGTCTGATCTCTTTATATAGAAAAAAGCAGTTTGTCACCCTTCCAATTACCCCCTCCCTAAAGTACATTTGGAACTGATCCATCTATTGGCTAAATGTACTGCTCTATCTGTTGTCCATTGCTGATTTACACAGGGGACTTAATGAAGGAGACATGCTTGAAGTCAGTAGCATGCAGCTACTTCAGATTAACGGTCACAATGCAGCCTCACAAACTACTTTGGGGGTGGTGGTGAGAGGTGTGATAACATCTTTCACTTGACTTTGGGGGATTTTAAGGATAGGAATGGGATCAGTTTATTTCATGGAGGCTTTTGCTCTTACTCCCACCATTTAAAGCCCAGAGAACTCAAAAATCAACAATAGTGGCCATTTGCTGTTGACTTTCCATGGTATGATTTCAGGGTGCTGGGGGTTGCCTACAGGGTATATAAATAGGAAGACACCTGTTCATCTGTGGAGTCGGGGCCAAATGTCTCTTGAAGTTTTTCTTTCTTTCCATAGCTAGTGAATGAGGTTTGGCAACCACTGCTGGATCTGCTGAAGGCAAGTGCCAGAGGCCCTGCTAGATCCCTACCACCTGGTATTGTGCTTTCTCCTGGTATCCTGGGGCGAGTCTCAAATTTCTGGGTGGTCCAAGAAACCGATTTTGTTTAGGATGTGGATTCAATGTTTGGTAAACCACATTCTATCCTCTCATTTCAAAGTCTCCTGTGGCATTCAGGGCAGTACTTTTACCATTCTGTTCCCAGCTATAAGCCATGGGCTCATCTTTTACATGTTACTGCTAATTAATCAAGACCAAAGGAAAAGCTTCTTTACAGTGCATCCTCATGGTGCTTCAAATGAAGGTAGGGCTCATACATTCTTGTATTAGGGGGCAAAATAGGAGCCCCTTCTATTTTAGTAAATATGAAAATCATAAACACTGACAATGTATGCCATATAAAGGGGTGGTCTACTAAAATCTCACCCTGATCCCTTCCTTCTCATAGGATCTGAAATGTCCATGAAGAATCAGCTCTGTGCCCTCTGTTCTTTCTATGCTTTAGTTACTTCCTTACACTTACCTTGTGAGAAGCAGAAAACACAAGTATGTTCCCACCTGTTCTGTTGTGAATATGTTATGAAGTCATTTGACTATTTATAAAAATTGGAAAAACTCCTGTGTGACTGAAAGAATCAATAGGCACCAAGATATTTCCCAATTTGTGCTTGTATTGCACATGCACAAATTAGGTGGCCATATACTGTATATTCTTTAATAAACTAAAATAGGGGAAAGGTTGTTTCCTTTTTACAGTAAATAGCAGCAGTCAGCATTAATACCTACATGCCCCAGTTGATCTTTTTGTTGCATTTCCTTGGAACATTTATACCAATCCTGAGAGATTCCTACTGAACATAATCATACTGTCTTTTCTCCAGTCCCTCTGCAGGAGGACTTTCATATTGGTTTCTCCCACTGTCCTCAGCACTGTTATATGGTTACTACACACAAAGCCTCTTATCCATGGGAGGCAGCACCAGCACTTCCTAATCTTGAAGTCAGATGTGCCTACCTTTGCTTTACAAACCTTAGCAACCTAAAGGCTACAGGCTGTCACAACTGACAATTTTGCTTTTTGAGATATCTTGTTGAACTCTGTGATGAAATTTGGGGTGGTGAGCTAGAACCCCTCAGTATGGTTAGAATGATTTTTTCAACCAAATGTGATGAAATTTTCTCTATTCAAATGATGATTAGGCTGCAGGGAAGGAGTCTGAATCTGTGGAAGTGCTTTCAGAAACAGGATAAAGTTAATGATTCAACGCAATTCCATTTTCCTTCCATCCTCTTATGTAAGTAGGAGGCAGTATAGCTAACAATGGCTGTAGGTGATGACTAGTTTTATCTTTGGTCTCTACTCTCCATTTGTTTAATAACATTGGTAAGAATTTTGTCTCCCATAACTTAATGCACATTATGCACTAACATAATTCTGTCTCCTATAACTTAGTACACATTATGCACTAAGAAAGGCGCTTGGGCCAGTCTTAGCCACAGCCATGATGTGATTATAGCCGTGGTGGTGCAGTGGTTAGAATGCAGTACTGCAGGCTAATTCTGCTGACTGCCAGCAGTTCGATCCTGACCGGCTCAAGGTTGACTCAGCCTTCTAACCTTCCAAGGTCAGTAAAATGAGGACCCAGATCATTGGGGGCAATATGCTGATTCTGTAAACGGCTTAGAGAGGGCTGTAAAGTACTATGAAGCAGTATATAAGTCTAAGTGCTATTGCTATTGCTATTATGTAGAATTCAGCAATTAATCTTGAGAGCCAGTTTGGCCTAGTAGTTAAGGCACCAGGCTAGAACCCAGGAAACAGTGAGTTCTAGTCCTGCCTTAGGCATGAAAGCCAGCTGAATGACCTTGGGCCAGTCACACTCTCAGCCCAACCCATCTCACAGGGTGGTTGTTGTGAGGAAAAGAGGAGGAAGTATTATGCAAGTTTGCCATCTTGAGTTATTTATAAAAATAATAAAAGCAGGATATAAATAAGTAAGGAAGCTGTGACAGAATTAGAGCTATTGAACCAAATTTTCCTTTTAAATACATTTCTGCATAGGAACTAGCTCTCATGCATTCACCTATAAACAGAAGGCAGCTCTGTGTGTGAATCAGTGAGGGAGGGGGAAGAGAGTTGATGTTAACTGAAATTGGTACTGCCCCCTCATTTATAGCCAGCTGTTTATACACTATGCATTTGCTTCTGTCATTTTTCATTAGGACATGCAAAGAGCCTTGATCATATACAAGTATTTTTTTCTTTACTGTGTAATAAAAAGTATATTGAGTAGGGCCATTTCAGTCTACATACCTTAAAATGTTCTCATGAGTTTTGAGGGAGTTAAGCCAACCAAGTCAAGAGTCCAGATGTAGCACAGAGACTCTCATTTGCATCTAAGGACACTGAAGGGGATGGGAGGGGGGAGAGAGTCACCATAGTGAAGGGTAGGTAATTTTTTCCCCAAAGACTTTGATCATGACAAAGACACTGTCTATGTTGGCCTTAGCTGTTGGAGATCTCAAAGGGCAAAGTAATAAGAAAGTGGAATTTTGCAGACTGTGCTTTCTATACCTAGGAGGAACATAACTGGAAAGACTGGAGTGATATCTTCCACTCTCTTGCCACACTTGTGACCTTCTGCTGGCTTCCCCATTGACTTTGCTTGTAGGAAACTGGCAAAGGTAATCACAAATGGCAATCACATGACTGCAGGACACTGCGACATTGCAAGTAGGAGGACCAGTCACGAGTACCACTTATTCAGTGTCATTTTAAGTTTCAGTGGTCACTGAACAAGAGGTTTATAAGTGAGGACCACCAAGTGAGGAAGACATTCTTTTCTTCTGCATACAGTACATATTTGCCTTTCTCTGTACAAAGGAAGACAGAGTAAGTGACAATGCTTGTCACTGCATGGAGAAAGCAGTCCTGGGACAAGATTTTGGTCTAGTGGGGCTCAGGTCTTAAGTTTATATGTAACTAATTCCATACAAATTAGCTGAACATTCTAATGTAAATGCTAGGGCCAGGCACACTGTGAAAATATAGTACATAGCATGGGACTCTTTATCCATTACCACCATGTCCACATATAAAGAGGAGTATGCAACAAATCAATCAGCAGTGTGGGGGTGACCCAGCCTGGCTTGATTCTGGCTCGCCCCCACCCTCACGGTTTTATTAGTCACATGGAGATAGATACAGGCATTCAAAACCCAGATAAACTAAGATGCGCTAGTTAACACCTACACAGCAGAGTAACATGAAGCCCAGGCCAGCATGTGAAGCTGGGACACCCCCAAACTAGCATGATCTGAACCATTCCTCTCCCTTTTCCAAAATGCATGGAGGACAACATTCCAGAGTCCATCTCCCAAACACTTTCACCTGCTTGAGGCACCCTGTCCTGGGAATTGAAGAGATGGTGAGGGGAGGCAGAAGATGAAAGAAACAGTCTCTTTTCCTCTCCATCTTCATGTAGCTTTCCTTCTAGAGCTGAAAAGAGGCAGGTTTGCTGTCAAAATTACTTTCCCACAAATACACACAACTGTAACACTGGAATGATCCATAGCAAAGGAAAGGGGGAATTTACATCCCTATCCCTGGGGAAAACACACAAGGCAAAGAAACACAAAACGACCACCTACAAGAATTACCCCCCCTCCCCATAGACCCATATAATCCTGTTCCTTCCCCACAGCCAGCCTCAAGGGGAGTCAGGGAAGCTGTCCCTTTCCTCAGCAGAAAGGAAAAAGTCCATGGTGGGAAAGTAAAGGTACATACTGTAAACAAAACTAAAATGCCAGCCTAAATCATATAACATTAGTGGTGATGGGGGAATTAAGACCACAGATTTCAGCCTCATTCCAAGTTGGGATGGACCAGCTTAGAGCATGGGAGAAAAGCTAGCTTTCTTCCAAAATTTGCCCTTTTGCCCAAGGGGATGATTACTACTGGAAGAATGCTCTGCACCAACACCCATCATCCCTCCCCCTCCCTAGTTTGACTTTGTCCAAGAGTCCATATTTTTGCTCCCCCTTTGCTTATCCCCCTTGATGCTGGCCCGGGCTAGGCAATGAGAACACAGAAGTTATCACAACAACAGGCAAGGAGCAGTACAGTCTTTCTGGAGGCCCCTGGTTTGGAGAGAGTTGGGATGAGATGGACAGAGCCATCTAGTGTGCAGGAATGGCCTCCTTTTCCTCTGGTGTGGCAGATGCCTCAGAACTGCTGAGAAAGCAGCTCACAAAGGTGCTTTGAAACAGACTCCTTACTGGTACGGAGGGTCAGCCGGTACATCTGCAGGAAGGATGAAGGAAAGGTTAAAAGAGAAGAGCTTAAACATTATGTCCCTTCAGTTAACCACAGGAAGTTTGGGGCTTTGGTAAGCTTTCAGCTTTTCCCCTTCAGTTTTAGCTATATTTCCTGTCACTTTCTTAGAGCACCCAGAAGTCTCAGTTTTCTAATCTTTATGATTTTACTTCAGTGCCAACCTGTATGCCAGAATTCAAGCTTTCAGTCCCAAAGGTTTCAGGAGCCCTCACTTCCTCACCTGTGCCTGAGCATTGGGTTCCAGTCGCAGCAAGCATCCAACCTGCAGTGCTTTTGTCTGGATGATCCCAGCTCCTACATAGTTATCAGGGTTTGGATCCACCTTCTCCAAGAGTGCACTGCCAAAACCTAACAGCTGTTGGGGGGAGAGACTGGAGCTTAATTAGACTTATACAACCACTGGAGAGGGTCTCAAATTATGCCCCTCTTAGAAAGCTAATAATGGGAGAAAGATATACCTGCAAAACTGTTTCAGAAGTCTGCATCACAGACTTTTATGCAATGGCTGCCTTTTTTAGCTTGATGTTATGCCATATTTCATAAGAAAAAAATATCTGGTGTTCAATGAAGAAATCAACAGTCTTAAATATATTACACTGATATTCCCAAACTAGTGCTAGACAATTGAATTCCGTAATTGCCCTGGACAATCACAAGATCCAAAGCTTTGATCTTCAGTCATCTGATCAACTACTAGACATATTCTAATCTGAAATTAAAATAATTGCACATTAATTACCCTGAAATAAACAAAAGCTTTCAACTCTTTTTCATAGGCATTTCAAAACAGCTCACCTTTGCTTTTGTCACTTCTGAATCCATAGGGTGGTTTGCCTTGAAGATTTTCTGAGCTTCCTGTTGTGGCCTGCATACGAATATCAGAAAAGTGATTCAGGCCCTACCTTTCTGTTATTCATCTTCCTGTTACATGCTTTCTACACCTCAGCCATACATGGTGGTGGTGGTGGAACCATTCACTTAGTCATTGTGGCAATTTTAGAAGGCAAAGATAAAAGTACAAAAAAGAAAACTCTTTGCCAAGGACATGTGTATTCTTATTTACTGATCATTCTGCTGGACAGTTCTAAATATCCCCCCACCCCACCCCTAAAAAACAAACCCACCTCATGTCTCCTCTCACAAATGCAGGAAGTCCTTACTTAATGACCGGTTGCTTGGTGAGAGTCCAGAAGCAGCCATTTTCTAAGTGGCCCCATTAAATTCTAGTTGCTTGGGAAATGGTGGCTGCTTCTAGAATCGTGCCACACGGCTACCCGACAAAGCGTTCTGCTTTCCTAATATGGTCTCCACAGTGCTGCAGACTTTCCAGTCCAGTGGGGGGAGGGGGAGGCCTACAGGGATCTGGTGTGGGGGGGACCTTATTTGGGGGGAAAAAGGCCTGTGGGAACCCAGTGGGGGGAGGGAAAGCAGGCCCAAGGGATGTGGGGGTCCCAAAGGTGGGTAGCAGAGCATGGGGTGTGTCTCAGGGAATGGGGGAGGCCTTGGGAGGCCCAGGGCAAGCAGGCCTGGGCCTGCGCTCGGTCTCCCAGGTCCTCACCCACCCCCAAGGCACCCACTTAACAACCTGCACATTTGTTTAATGGCCTTATCAGGGAAAGCAGGGGGTTGGTAAGCAAGATCATCTCACTTAACTGCCATCACCACTTGCAACCATAATGGGCAGGCTCCATTACGGTCATAAGTCAAGGACTACCTATATACAAATGATCATTTATGAGTCCTCATTTCCAAATATTTCATATTGTGCAAACTTACAAGCTGAGTTGTTTCCAGCGCTGGAAAAAGTCTTGCGACTGCATCTCTGTTGCCTGGAAAAACTTGTTGATGGTGATAGGCAATTTGAGAGTGAGATTCTGCAATGTCCCACCATAGCTATCAGAAATGAGAAGTGAGGACAGACAGATCCATGAGATGGCATTATTTAATAAGATTATTGACAACTTTAAAAGGGGGATAAAGGCAAGAAGAATGAGGTTATTGTTAACTAATGGCCATGGCCATTTCCTAGGATCAGAGGCCCCTGACTACCAAGAGTGGAAGCAGGTTCGTGGGCTTGTTTCCTGTTGGGGGCTTCCTGGAATATTAACCAATCTGAGTATATTTTGTAAGAATTAGCAGAAGTATGGTGTAAGACAACAACAAATTCATGGCTGATGGAATTTTACAAAACACAACTCATGGAAATGTGGGAGAACAGGGATGAAGCAAAGCAAATGCACGTCAAGACAAAGATTAAGATGCAAAGAAGTGATTACAGGAAGTACTGCTTGTTCAATTTTGCCCATAATTCTGAAGGTTAGAGTCCCAGCCTCTCCAACTTTTCAAACAGATTCTGACTCTTCAGTATACCCATCATCTGTGCAAGGACATAGGTGGCTATGTAGGCTCCGACTGTAGCCACTTTGAAATGCCTTTGATTACTCAAATATAGAAACTCTTTCTCCCTTAGAGCTGACGGTTTGGCTGAGATGTCAAGCAATGATACCGGAATTTGATGTTGATGAGGGGGCTCTCGGTGAAATCACTCAGGCATTCAATGTTCAGGACCTGTTGAACCTGAGCCCCTCCCTCCACCAGTGGCTCCACTGCTTTTGTCTGAATGTTGAGCTGTGAGCTGGGCTAAGGAAAAGGTTACCACTGTTTCTCAGCAGTATACAAACAGAAAGCCTGAGGGCTTGAAAGCCACCCCAGTGAACCCTTCTTCTCACTAGTAGCACCATACATAAAAGGATATGGCTCTGCAGGTCGCCAAGATAGCTGACTGTTGGGGAGAAACTCTGGAACTGGACAGATGTTTTGTTCCCATAGAAAAGGTACATACGACCTGGAAGGATGGAAATGTATTATGGGATAGCCTTGGCCCATACTTTCTTGCATTATGCCAATGGTTTATTTAATCACAAGTGCCTGAATTCAGACAGTACACAAGTCTGCAGTTGGTATTGCAGTGCCTATATCAATAAACGAACCCCCAAACCAAAGTAAATTTTAAAAATTAAATAAGACGGTATGATTTTAAGGTACTAACATTTTACCAAAAAATCTCATTATTCTGAGATTTTAACCATTATTAAATCTCCATAGAAATTTAACCATTATTAAAGTTTATTACTTTGGTGCCATCAAAGATAGCCGATTGCTGTGCTCAATGATAAACTGTAATTTACCAATCAAAATGACTAGGTTAATTCAAGTAAATCACACAAACTATATTACAGTTTATCTAATTTGTGAATTCAGTCATATCTGGCTGGTGTTAACTGGAAAGAATACATCCTCCTCACAATCCATCCAAACTAGGAGTCTGTCATCTTCCCCACCCTCTCTCTTTGTGCTATATTGTCATTCCTATTTGTCAGTTCTTTCCCCCACTTACTCTCTCTCTTGCTAAAGATTATGAAATTTAGGCAAAGTTTTATTTTCTTTTTTCAACTGCAATCTACACAATTTCTGGGTCCACACAATATGCAGAACCAGTACAGTTAAAGACTATGTATACACACAATCCACTAAGCCACAAAAAGCTTAGAATGCTACTAGGCTTCATTCATTTTTGCTTCTTGTGCCTTTGTGGGTCGTATGAACCAGCCTGTTTGGTTCCTGTTCAATATATTGTACAAATCCCCCCCCAAAATGAGTTAATTAAGTATTAACTGTAGGAGAAGAGCAGGTAGAGCTGGGGGACAGAATTAGAATCAGCCTAGAGTTGTTATGTTCCCACAAACAGTCTAAGTCCAACCCCTCTTGACTTCTGTTGACCTTTACCTGGAGCCAATTTAGTGTTGAATTTTAGTTGACTAGGTTCTTGTGTACAGGCTTGAGCAATAAATCTTCTGAACTGCAACTTAACCTATGGTCCTGATTCTTTGTGCCTGACATTAACCCATTATTGATTAAGTGTGTTTATGCAGGTAATGGGTAGTCACAACGTTAATAGCCAGAAAGCTGCTTTGCAGTCAAAATATCACATGCAGAATAGAACACCTTCCTGTCATTAGTGGACTGTAAGTGAAATGTCTGATAAAGTATCACACAATAGTGTTGATTTAAAAAAACATTGTTTTTTTTAAACAACATAGGGTACCTTTGTAGAGGCTGTAGAAGGGCTGCAAAGACCAGGCCAGACCTAGCAATGGGCAAGGAGCCACTGTACCTTTTTATAATGGGAAAATATTTATTGATTTAAAAAATGTATATAGCTGGCTACTTGCTCACAGTGACTCTAGGCGGCTTACAAACAATAAAAACACAGTATAGAAAAAAATAAAAATAAAAAACAATAAATACTGGGGTGCTTAGAAGTATTGGGGGACTGACTCTCTCCAATTAATCTACCCATCCCATCAGGTCTGACAGAAGGGGCATGCTGTAGGTCCCATCAGCCAAGGAGCTTCATTTGGCAGGATCCAGAAAGAAAAACTTTTCTGCCATGGCACCCACCCACTGGAATATCATTTCACCCTGAAGTGAGATAGGCCCCAACCCTGCTTGTCTTACGTAAGGCTCTCAAAACTTGGATGTATCATTGGGCTTGGGGATCCCATGGAAATGTGGAGCCCATTAAATGGTTGCACTGTGTATAGGTTTAGGCTGCACTCTCCCTTGTCTTTTTATTATTGCAGCTTTTAACTGTAGTTTTTAATTGGTTTTAATGGTTGAACTTTGTGATGGTTAGTGTTAATTGTGTATGTCTCCCAGAGTCACATGAGATGGGCAGCCATATACATTAGATAGACAGACAGACAGACCTTACAGGACTATCCCAGAAGAGACAACTACAGCCAATACAGAAGATTTTCTTTTGTTACATTTATATCCAAGAGGCCCATATTAGATTCAGATAATGTAACAATTCCAAAGTCAGCCATGAGCTTCATGGCTGAGTGGGGACTAGGAACTGGGTATCCCAAAACTAGTCCACATCATACTGGCTCCTCACAGAAATGTTATGGTGAGACCAGTACATATAACCCTACAACATTGATAGGATTAAGTGAAACGTCTTTAAAATTTAAAATTGTAAGAGGAATTCGCTGCAAGAGGAAATAACTGCAAGAGGAAATATCTAGCTTAAAGGTAAAACAAAACAAACTGAAAAACAGGAAAGCCAAAGCTAAAAGAATTGGATAACAGGAAAACTAGCTGAATTGAATAACAGGAAAGCCAAACTGAACTGAAAAACAAGAAAGAATCTATTGCTCTAAGAAGCCATAAAATATCCCAGAACTCGAAAACAAGGTAACAGGGCATGCTCAAAATCCTATTGAATATTATTTGACACACCTTGCATATATTATCTCTTAATTTAAATGCACATGTGATGTATGATTTAATATGTAGCAGGAAATATGTAGAAGGCAGTCAGAAAGAGTGTAACCTCAGTATCTCAGCCAATGGGGAACGAGGAGGGATGAGCAGCCGGTGCAAGGAATGTATAAAGATGTTGATTTGAGATGATAAACTTTGGAGAGAACCAAGTTTTGATAGCTTTTCTCCCTGTTTGTTGCAATAAACGAAACAAGGAGGTCTTAACTGTGTCTTGGCTGGTTATTGGTCAGGCAAGCTTGCCACTGGTTACGAAGGAAAGTAGCCAAGAGCACATAACATAAATATCATCCACCTAATCCAGGGGTCTTCAAACTTGGCCCTTTTATGACTTGTGGACTTCAACTCCCAGAATTCCTCAGCCAAGCACGCTGGATGAGGAATTCTGGGAGTTGAAGTCCACAAGTCATAAAAGGGCCAAGTTTGAAGACCCCTGACCTAATCCTACAACATGTCTTCCAGTCTTCAACTCAAAAAAGACCCTTTCTTGTCACAATGTATTCAGTTCTTTAAAAAAAAACAAAGAAAGTTGTCCTCATGTAGGAACACAGTATGTAGCTGTTCAGAGTCTTGAACAAGCCCCAACTTGCCTGTTGTACTCAGCCTGCTAGAAATACTTACCTAAGTTCTGCCGGAATTCTGACTTCACCCCAATTTGCAGCAGCTGGTTCTCAAAGAGCACCCCATTATTCTTACACACAAACCTGCAGTAGTTCATGGAGGTTTGGTTAGAGGCAGGCAGACACTACCCATTATTTGTAAACGTGCATGTCATTTCAGCTGGGGATGCCAGCCACTTTCCCCACATTTACCAATTTTGATACATAGCCATTCATCCCTTCCTCTATCTAAAACAGGGGTGTCAAACTGCCGGCCCATGGGCCGGACGCGTCACATGGAAGCCGTGCCCACCCCATTGCCAGCAATGGCAAAACCGTCCCGAGTGACGTCACGAGTTTGACATGTCTGATCTAAGATATCAAGACCAACCTGTTAATTCCTTCAGCTCATACATTAAGTTATCTACTATGCAGGTATGGCCAATTTCTTCCCAACCATTCCATTGGGAGAGTACTTTCTAGAGGTGAAATTACACAACAGGGAATGATGTTGACTGAAGTTTCTAGGGTCAGTATTTCAGGCCAGAGGAAGCCATCCCACACAAATGTCAAATGGAAGTGGCACTTAGTCTAGTCCCCTGCCTTAAATCCCAGCATTCAGGAGATGCAGTCCTACCCCGTGATCTTACTTGTGAAGCAGTTCATCAGCCTCAGCAATACGCAAAGCAGAGTCCTCAGAGACAGAAGTAGTAGCGCCTGAGCTGCTGGTGGTGAAGGGGCATAGCAAAAGGGCCAGCAGTTGACAGAGGCAAGGAAGAAAAAGAGCAGAAAAGATGAGTCACCTGGTACAGCACCATGTTAGTATCAGAAAGAGAAAAGGAGGAGGGAATCAAACCACATGCACCTATACATATAGAGAACATGCCACAGAGCAGGTACCAAGGCAAAAGGAGCACTGTGGACCATTCCTTAAAAATACCAGAAAGGAGTGGTTCCAAATCTTGGCTTTTCAGATATTGTTTGACTCCTACTTGCATCATCCCAGACCAGGTTTTCTGGAGATGATCGAAGCTGTAATCCAACAATATCTGAACTCCTGAGCTTGGAAACCCTGTAAAGCAGGGGTGTCAAACTGCCAGCCCACGGGCCGGATGCGTCATGGCGAAACTGCGGCCACCCCATTGCCGGCAATGGAAAAAAAGTCACGATATGTCGCGACATGTCACGTGATGTTGCGAATTTGACACCCCTGCTGTAAAGGATGAGAGCCAAACTACTTTTTATATGTGATGTTTTTATATTTTCACTAACTTAAGTATACACATTCATATTCCTCACATTTAAAAGCCAATGAGAGAAAAAACAGTCCAACATTCATGGAACCCAAGATCTTTTCAAGGCCAATATTCTGTAATTCCGAACTGACCTAATAAAAGTATTGCTTCAAACAGATTCTCATCTAGAAAACCTGTCCATGCACAATCTGGATTTCCTGACTTCTTAAAATATCACAATTTATTCTTAACCCTAAGAATTCCAATCCCTTGAAAGGGGAATCCTATATTTCAAGTCCATACCCGGCCCTACTTCACACTGAGGCAGTTAATGGTTCTCTCATGTCCCCTCAAAGAAGTATGACTTTCTATGGTAGTTTCGATTTCTGGATCCTGAAGTTCTTGATCATATGAAGCACAGGAGTTTGAGACAGTTAGGGATCAGGATTAGATCAACTGGTGGCCCTAGCTTGCAAACTTTACAGGCTACAGCATCTTTCTGATAGGTAAGGATTGTTCTTAACAGTGGGGTGGGGGGCAGGCAAGGACTTAGTGGACGGGTGGGTGTCACATAAAATACTGTAGATAGATGTCTGAAATGCTTCATAAAAATGGATTCTGATGCAGGATTTGGAAAAAAGCAAGCAAGGGAGCAGGTATTCTGGGAGGCAGTTCTAAGCATATGGGTGAGCAGTGATACTGAATGGAGCAGAAATGGGACAAAGTTACAGAGGGCACAATTACAGGTAGTCCTCGACTTACAACCATAATTGAGCCCCAAATTTCTGTTGCTAAGTGAGACATTTGTTAAGTGAGTTTTGCCCCATTTTATGATCTTTCTTGCCATGGTTAAGTGAATCACTGCAGTTGTTAAGTTAGTAACACAGTTGTTAAGTGAATCTGGCTTCCCCATTGATTTTGCTTATCAGAAGGTTGCAAAAGGGGATCACATGATCCTGGAACACTTGCAACCGTCATAAATACATGCCAGTTGCCAAGCGGCTGAATTTTGATCACATGACCATGGGGATGCTGCAATGGTTGTAAATGTGAAAAAAGTTAATAAGTCACTTTTTTCAGTGCCATTGTAACTTCAAACAGTCACTAAACGAACTGTTGTAAGTCGAGGACTACCTATACAAACTCTTTTATGGTCTCTCTACACATTAATGTAATCAAATGCAAATGGTGGTTGGAAGGTTGTAATCAGCAAAGAGAGAGAGAGTGGGCAGGAGAGAGGGATTCAACCCCTTACTCTGCAGGTAGGCCAGCCTCCACCAATAGGGATGCAGGATTCTCAGGAGTTGCTTCCAAGTCACTGTTTCATCCAAGATAAGAGGTGTGAAAGAGAAAGAGGAAACCATTCCAAAAAGGCAGCAGACAAAGAGAGAAAAAAAGACTCTCTCATACAAGACAAAGAGAGAGCAAGGCAAGGCCATGAGGACTGGCAAGTGCCACTTGCCCATCTAGAGAAAGGAAGCCCAAAGCACTCAAGCCACTTGGAAATGAACACCTGTAGATCAATCTTGCCTATCCTATCCAAAGATGTATCTAGAACATTGCCATCTTCTCATAACAAACACAGGCAGTTATTTGTTCACCTACTTGTTCCTCTTACTCTTGGATGAGGATCTCAGGTAGCAAGAAGTCCTCCCATCACCTGCTACCCAGATTAGGTAACAGATGATGATTTACTCTTTGAGCTGGAACTTTCTCCATGCAAGGAAGGCACTCAGCCACTGTGACTCACTCCTCATGAATTTCCATGCTGGGCATAGATCAAACTCTGCATTCTTGACAGAGCAATCACTCTTGTGTCCTATATGATGAGCTCCCAGCAGTTGTCCAGAAAAGACTGGCACTCCCTTGACAACAAGATATGCTTAGACGGATCCAATGGATCAATCCTTGTTCAGTTTCTTAGGAAGGCTGGGGCAGAGACAGCCTGGACCTGAGTCACCATCTCACCTTAGGAAATTCTCTTCTGCACCAGAAGCCAGGCCAGCTGCAGTAGAGGGGCTGTCAGAGAAAACATCCACCAGAAGGTTGCTGGTGCTGGTAGGGACACCAGATGCAGTCACTGGTGTGGCTCGGAGGCCTAACAAGTCGGCAGATGGGGACGGCGTTGACTGCAAGAGAAAGAAAACAGTAAGGGACAGAGAAAATTCCTTTTTGTGATCCTAACTTAGAAACTGAACTCTGTCTCTAGTTTAGAAACAGGAATAAAGCCCAGGTCTGGGGTTCTTTACTCCTGTACTAATACATGTCTAGATAAAATATTTGCAGTTAAAATACTCCTGGAAATTGAGCTTCATGTACATCAGTTTCATTACAGTTCTTTACTATGGGATGGGATGAGCCTGTTAAATTGTTATACAAAGTCTGCAAAAGACTAAAGGCTTAGTTGGCATGAAAGGCAAGTGAAAGCAATAAAAGTGCAAACTAGAGTTGAAATTAAGGAAGTCTCAGCTCACACAGTATCTACCTGCTGTCTGTCCTCTGAGATTTGAATTTAGCTTTTGGCAAAGACCAGGACCACAAGTAGAGAAGAATGCTGATATTGGTGACATGGTGAATTACATATGGCAATCAAAGGACATCTACTAAAATTTCGTGACAACAGAAATTTTGGTGTAATTAAAGGAAATAAGCAGAGCATGAGAAATCCTGCTTTATAATCCAACAGGGTTAAGAGATCAGAAGTTATAATTCTTACTTCCTGTGCTTTGTATTTTTGTCTTCCCCTTCCCACAGACTTCCCACACAGTATCCCTTTCTTTCTAGGGAGCATTTCAAGCCCCCTCCTCATTTCTAGCCTTGTCCTTCTCCCCTACACTCACAGCTGTGCTGGCTGAGGGCTCCATGCCTCCATTGATTTCAGAGTTTGGATCCTTCTTGCCATCATCTAACTCGCTGCCAGCCCCGGGACCCTTTTTTTTCTTGAGTTTTGCCAAGATGGAGGATTCACGTTCAGGAAATGGTGGCATCTCCTCCAGTACTGTAGCCTAAAGCAGTAAGGATGAAAATTGGAAACAAATACCAACATGCCCTGCCAGTCAACTTTGTTTTTCTGGGAAACGACTGGAACTCTGAGTTCTGCAAAGTAAAAAATCCTAAAGACAATGTGACCACAAGTGGACTATCTGCTTTATTATACTGGCCCTGTGCAGCCATCCACTTTCTCTATGATGTTTGCTCTGCAATGGACACAGTCACCTTCCTGGAACTTCTCTAATGCAGAATAGATGACTTGAAAGCTATAGGAGGTTCCCCATATCAGTTTTAGACACCCCCCTCCTCCCAGCAGTGTGATTTTGCACTTTTTTAAGCTCCCAAACTTTGCAAATAGGTGCATTATGCTTCTCCGGGATGATGTATATCGCTTCTAAGCAACACATTTCAACCCTAACTCTGCTCCTTAAAGGAAACAAATGGGGTAGAACATTTAGTTTCACTTCATTTGAAGACATCACTGTAGTGCACTCCTCAAAGGCCGGTATACAATTGAAGTTCCACCCTAGCCCACTCCATTTTCAGGTAAAAGGGTAAAAACTGACTTTGGATCAAATAAAAAATGCCAAACTGATTCATTCCACCAAAAGAGAAGTTTCCTGGTTTCTGTTTTCCAATGCTCCCTGAATCAACTTTTCCCAGATCATGGCTACAACTCTTCAGAAGGAAAAACAAAGAATCTCTTTTCCCTGAGAGATGAGGCTACCAGTACCCCCCCTCAGTTCCTCCCTCACCAGGACATCAGTGCTAGCAATAGAGCTGAGCTTGAAGTATTCAATGGCACGTTGCTGCAGTTCCACATCAGCATTGCGAATCTGGCTGTCCGAGCACAGCACTTCCTGGATGGTGCCCTTTGTTTCAGGGAAGAGATTTATGAATTTGATGTAGGTGGAGAGAAGTAGGGCCCGAGTAGAAACACTGCAAAGGTGAAATTTGGAGTGGAGGAGGTTGAATTGAACCAGAGGACTGGTGGAGAAAAGAGAACAGGAGACAACATGAGTCAGAG
The DNA here is from genome assembly GCA_023970755.1 of Azemiops feae. Lineage (NCBI taxonomy): Eukaryota > Metazoa > Chordata > Lepidosauria > Squamata > Viperidae > Azemiops > Azemiops feae. Next base: position 30,315 of record JALGBA010002701.1, on the reverse strand, counting down.
CCCCTGAGATCTGCAGGTGAGGAAATGTAAAGGAGGCATTCTCATAGGCTTTGCTCACATCAAGGAATGATGAGACAAGTCTCCCCAATTTAAGTGCCTCATAATAAGTAAAACAAGAGAATGATGTACAGTAGCTCTCCAGATATGCTGGGGCTAGAACTCTTAGAATTATATTTACTCAGGCTGGTTGGGATTTCTGGATGCTAAAGTCCCAATATAATCCCAGTGTCTATTTTCTTTCCTCATAGGAGCTGAGCCCCAACTCCACTCTATCTCATCCCACCCCACTCCATCCCCCAGGTCAATTCATTTCCTTTCATATTATCTACCTGGAACGGGGATCCCCAGCAATGAGGTTCCCAAATTCCCCAAGGATATAGCCTCCAACTTTCACCATGTTCTCATGACAAGCCGGAGCCTGGAGAGCCTGGAAAAAGAAAAGCAAATACAATGCATGGTGGGCAGTTAGGTAGATGCAACTTGAGAAGAAGCTGCTATTTTAGTTTAGTATAACATCACTGCTTTTAAAAGGACAGGTAGGATGTTCTTTAGACCTTTTCCAAGGCTTAAGGAGCATCAAGTACTTTCAGACTCTTTTAAACTGACTCAGACATCCCAGAATCTGATACATTCAGCATCAAACATACTGCAGAACTATATGTGAATGGAGCACATCAATAGTCATACCCTTCAAGTTTATAATATTGCCCTCACAATCAGCCATAACCTACTCCAGAATACTTCATTTCATTCCCCTGCATCAATAAACATTTAGCATTTTGTGGACACTGAAGATGCTCAGTCCTTATTAAGCTGTAATCCCTTTTTAGTGTCCCCTGATATTTATTTCTTATCTATGGCTGCATATGTTTGAACAAGGAAATAAGAATGGACAATCCATCTAGTTTTCATAGCCAGAGTCACATACTCATAAAAGGACAGAAAAGAAAACCTTCTCTTCAGAGCTCTAGAGAGGTAAGAAGGGACAGTCAGTGTCCCAAGTCAAGGCTGCCCACCTCAAAGACTGTCTTGGCTGCATAACCTTGCACATCATCCCGGTTAATGACAATCTGGATGACACGGTACCACACCTCCTCACTCACATAGTCACCAGCAATGCGGATCAGATTGAGGATGGTATCCACATACCAACTATAGTCTACTGCGTATTTCTCAGCTAAGATGGCTACCTTCAGCACCTGAGAGAAGAAAAAGAAAATGTTACTGACAACTCCCAACTGGTATGCCCTCTCCAGACCAGTTTTCATGTTAAGGCAGGCATTCATTTTGTTTCACTGCAATCTACTGAGATGACAAGACCGAAGGTCTGGCTTCCAGTTCCTCTTCCCATTGAGTTGGCAACCCCTACTCACAATCTCTTCACGGATTGAGTAATCTGCTGTTTCCAGATAGCTAAGCATTTCCGAGACTATTTGCTTGGCATTTGTACGGTCACACATGGCATAGAGGAGGTCAGCAGCTCGCTGGCGCACGCTCACATCCCGTTCCGTCTGTGAAAGGAGATGGGAGTTAAGCAATGAGCAGTCCTTTTACCTTCAACATTAAGTCTCAATTCCAGCTCCAATTTGGCTTAAGCAGATACAAATCACAAAACACATCTCCTGAGACCAAGAATGCAAAAGATTAGATGTACAAGGAAGAATTAAGAGGATGTCAGATTTAAAAGATGCTCCAGTCCTTTCAATGGGATTTTATTTCTTCTTTTCTCCAAACTTTACCTCAGTTTTGTGGTCCATTTTGTGGATCATTAAACTCATAAAAATTTCCAAAAGACATCAAAAGGAACAGAGGTTACAGCAATGCAGTCATCATAAAATATGGTTCCTAAAATCTAGATTCTGTAAATTCTGTACATGAAACAGTAAGAAAGACTCAAGTAGCAGTTGTAGGACTCAACCAGTGGCATTCACTATAGACTTAGCTTTTTTTTTTGTTTTTTTTACAAATCAAAGGACTGAAATCAAAGGACTGTTTATAATCAATAAAGCTCTACATGTCTTGGCAGCTAGGTACTTGCAGGACTGCTTCTCTAATGGGAATCAAGACTTCTGATACATATTTTTTATACTAATGGCTCTAGAGCAGGGGTCTTCAAACTCGGCCCTTTTATGACTCATGGACTTCAACTCCCAGAATTCCTCAGCCAGGCATGCTGGCTGAGGAATTCTGGGAATTGAAGTCCATGAGTCATAAAAGGGCCGAGTTTGAAGACCCCTGCACTAGGGCAATGAGACAGTCTTACTTTAGAAGTTAGAGCAAGCTTGGTAATCTTGCCAAAGTTGGCTAAAATTGAGTTCTTCAAAGTCATTTGGGGATTAACTAGAGCAGCAGTTCCCAAACTTTTTCAGTCATGGAAGGGTTCCTTCAGAAGACTTTTTTCCCCCGTGGAACCCTAACTCTATCCCTGATTTTTACTAAGCATTGTGAACCCACAACTTTCTTCCTTCTTTCATCTACTTCTATTGCCTGAGTGTTTTGCATAACATGTAGGTTTGGAAATAAAGAGAAAACATTTTAAATATAACCACAAACATTTATTTTGGTAGAAGAAAATATTGGATTTACACCTAATGTGATGAAATTGTTTCATTTTTGTACTTAAAACAGTTTTGAAATTGGGCTTTATGTCTGATAGCTGAATACGTAAATCCAGGGTGGCATCCAACTTACTCCTAAATTTGTTTTTGGTATAAGGATAAGCTGAAAAGCCTGATTTGCATTCATAGGTGGACACAAAAGGGAGCAGTGTTGGGATAGCCTTTTTGGCTACTGATGGGTATACGTCTATCAGTCCTACCCAAAAGTCATTCAGTGGCACAGATTCAAATTTCATTTTTAAAGCAGAAGTACATTGAATTTCAATAAGATCTTCATACTTTGGCACGGACAACATGTGAGGTTTATTTCAGTTGATAAATGGGTTTTGCACCCACCACACGATGTCCCTGTTGGTGTCTGAAAAGTACTCCAACAGGGATTTCACGAGGTTCATTAAATGCTCACAAATGTTTTTGTGTACATCAGCTTTGATTTCCAACTTGTTTTCGCTCAGAAATTGGGCCAGGAGAGGAAAGCATTCAAAGATTTTCTCATTTACACATTTGATCCAAAAGTTAAGTCTGGTTTTCAATGATGTTATTTTGTCTCTCACTGTGAACGTGGTTTTATCTTTCTGCTGCAAAAATGTAGTAACTTCATTAAGTTTCCCAAATATGCCAGCGAGGTAAGCACATTGTATGAGCCACTTCTCATTGCGTAAAAATTTGGCATTTTTGCTAGGAATGGAAAGGTCCTCCCCTATGAAGAAAACCAGAAGCTCATTACACAGCTCAAAAGAGCCTGGCTAGGACTTTGCCTCTTGAAAGCTATCTAATGTCTGTGTGAGTTAGAAGCGATTGGTGTTGACTTCTCATTTCTTCACAATCCTTTGCAAAAAGTCGACTGGAGTGGGTGAGTCTTTACATAATTGACAATTTTTATAGCCTCATTAAGAACATCCTTTAAGTCAGATGGAATGTTCTTCACCACAAAGATATGCCAATGCAAGGTGCAATGACTACTGGTACAATTTGGCACTACATTTTTATTCTTGATAACATCCCTTTCAATTTTCCCACGATCATTGCAGCTCCATCTGTAGGGGATGACCAAGCTGAGCCTAAGGGCAGGGTCAAACACATCATCAGTTTAGAGTCGCTATGCAACCATAAGAGACCTACGTCCACCCCCACCCACCCGTGAAGTCCACTGACTCTTATCTGGCTCCAATTTGCTTTGACCATTAGTAGATCAGATACTTGTGTATGGGTAGCATGGAATAAACACACAGTGCTTTTGAACTCTATCCTGGCTTAAGATTTCCTGTGCCTGACACCTTGCTGCATACGTTTAAACACTTATCCCAATCAAGATCATGTTTATGCATGTAACAATTGACAATTTTAAAAATTTCTTCCCTGGTTGCATTGGTATCCAAAGGTATGCATAGAAACAAATCTTCTTCGATAGACTCTTTGAACATGTCTCACGAAAACAAACAATATCACAAGTCTGGCAACATCTGTGCTCTCATCCAGTTGCATTGAAAACGCTTTACAATTTTTCAGTCTCTGGATTAATTCATCTTCAATATAGTCTGAGATTTTATCAATATGGTTGGATACAGTGTTGTTAGAACATTGGACTGCTGAAATTTTTTGCCACCTCATCTCCAAGCACACAACCAACTATTTCTTTCACACATGGTTTGATGAGATCCTCTGCAATTGTATGTGGTTTTCCAGCACAGGCAATCCTGAAACTTAGAAACGATGCTTCAGTTGTGTTTTCATTATTGGTCTTCGCATATTTCTGTAAGCAAGCCACAGTGGCATCTTGGACTTCCTTGTGGTTTTTGAAAAAACTGATGTCCTTTCCCTTTAGGTGTGGGTGGTTGGTTTCCAAATATCTTTTCAGCTTAACGGGTGAAAAAGTACTGTTAAGGAAGATTTTGTAGCAAATGACACATTGCCTGTCTGGGTGTTCTGCAGTTCCATTAGGAATAAATCCTAAAGATAGATAAGATTCATTATATTTCCTTTTTTAAAAAAGATTTTAAACCTTCATGTTTGATCCTGTCACTAGTCGGTACATTAGCTTCTTGACCATTAGTACAAGGGTCAACTTCCATCGCAGTTGTGCCCTAAAATGAATAAAATAATAAAAGAAAGAGGTCAGACTCCAGGCTGACTCAATTTGTGCCCAGAAAAAACTAATTCTACTATCCTTGTATTTTTACTTACTGAACTGCAGTGGAGAGCATCTTCTTGAATCTCATCAGGTCCAGATGGCAGTGTCTCAGTAGAGCTAGAACTAGAAGTTGCATGTGTTGTATTTTTGGCACCTGAAAGCCTACCCATCTTGAGCCAGTTATCCATGGTGTTAGTAGCTTCATGAAATAGTAAGTAAATTGTAAGTACATACATATATAGATTCTATGTTATCGGCCAAAATTATAGCTCACATTTAATGCAATTTGTTTAATCAAAATATATTCTGGATCATTTTTACGCTACTTGAAATATGTCTTCCAATTTCCTATATAACATCCAGTTTATGAGTAAATTTTTCTGTTATTTTATGAATAAAGCAATTATATGGTAATATCCCAAATGTAATTTATCTCAAAAACTGTACAAGAAAGAAAAAGATCAAAAAGAAATGTGGAATCAATGTGAAAAATTCACTAAGTATGCATCACTCTTGCTCAGATGGCAAATAAAATGTTGAAATGTGTAGCCAGGTAAAGCATACCTGCAATAGTTGTAGCACAAAACAGCTGCTACAGAGACTGTTACAAGGGGTTGTGTAAGATCCTGCCTCAACTAATCCTCCCAAGAAAGTAGAACTCTTGAAACAGGCATTGTTTCAAAAGGAACTTTTATTGAGAGACAGTAATAGCAAGAGAGCAAAGCGAGATCTAGCGTTTTCCCGCGTGAAACGTTACATTAAAGCATCCCATTCAAACCCCACCCCAACAGCCAAATGTCCAGTTTGATTTCAGCCAATCCCCAGGTGCGAAGTTGTTATGAGAGCCAAGGTGATAAGTGCAGTTCCCAGGCACAGTCCTCTGGGTTTCGTTTCTTCGCATCCACCTCCCATCGGAGCAGAGTGGAGATAAGACAGATGGCCTATGGCACATTTCTTCTTCCTTTCACACCCAGAGGCATCAAAGGGGTAAAGAACAAAGTGGAGGAAATGTAGATCCCCCACCCCCAACAGAATAACAAGACTCAAAGTAAACGAACAGCCTCCCCCCTCCCAACAGAATGGCAGACCCAAAGCATTCTAAATAAACTAACAGAGTTAAATGATGAGGGGCTGACATGGTGACCCCCTAGAACATGGGTCGGCCAGGCGAAATATCCAACGAGCCGCACGGACCCGTTTCCCTAAAAAAAAAAAACCCTGGGAGCCGCACCCGCCCGCGCATGCGCGCCCGCCCGCGCATGCGCGCGCACCCGCGCATGCCCGTCCGCGCATGCGCGCGCGCACCCGTTCTCGCATGCGCACGCGCACCCGTTCGCGCACGCGCACCCGTTCGCGCATGCGCACCCGCCCGCGCATGCTCACGTGCGCCCGTTCGCGCCCGCGCGCCCGCCCGCGCACCCGTCCGCGCATGCGCCCGCGCACCCGTCCACGCATGCGCACGCGCACCCGCCCGCGCACGCGCCCGCGGCGGAGGCTCCGGAGCCGCAGGTGATCCCTCAAAGAGCCGCATGCGGCTCCGGAGCCGCGGGTTGCCGACCCGTGCCCTAGAAGAAGGAGAGATCCATCTGCAGGAGAGAGAATACAATAAAAAGGAGAAAGGAGAGGAGGTTATCAACCAGGTTTATCAGGATAGCGGGCATGGAAGCGTTTCAGTAATCTAGGGGCTCTGACGTGTTTTTTATGTACCCACTCATTCTGGGATGCCGGTAGGTCTTTCCAAGCTACTAAATATTGCACAGCGCCATAGTGCCTCTGGGAATCCACGATTTCTTTAATTTCAAAGTGTTGTTCTCCTTCAACCATAATAGGTTGTGGTGTGGGAGGTGCTTTTGGCCTTAAGGGCGACGTCACCTCTGGTTTCAGCAGGCTGCAATGGAACACAGGGTGGATTTGTCTTAAGAGTTTTGGGAGTTCCAACTCCACCGTGACTGGATTTATGATGCGTTTGATGGGAAAGGGTCCTACAAACCTGGGCCCTAGTTTCTTTGATGGTTGTAGTGACTGCAAAAACCTAGTGAACAGGTAAACTCTGTCCCCAACGCGGAAGGGTTTGGGTTCTATTCTTTTCTTATCTGCTTGAGCTTTGTAGGCATCTCTGGCTTCATCCAGAGCTTTTCTGACTATTGGCCAAATGTTTTGTAATTGATTCATCCACTCCTTAAGGGAGGGGATGGTGGGTTCATTGTTGGGCAACTCTGGCATTGGTTTGAATACCTGTCCAGTGGCTACTTGGAAAGGGGTACCCCGTGCTGGAGTGAACAGCATTTTATATGCTATTTCACCAAAAGGCCAATTATCAGTCCAATTATCTTATTGATAATTAATAAAGCATCTAAGGTATTGTTCTAGAACTGAATTTGTTCGTTCTGTCCCCCCATTCATTGTGACTACTGGGGCTGCTAATTGCTGGGTTGGTAGCAGAGGTTGGATTACCTCCGCTTTGGTGCTGTTATATTGTGGCATGCTAGATAGAGCGTCAGCTAGGAATCCCCCCCCCCCGGCAAGTAGTGGAGAGTAAAATTGAAATGGTGGAAGTGCTGAGCCCATCGTGCTTGTTTGGGGGACAGCTTCCTAGGTGTTTTCAGGGCTTCTAAATTTTTATGATCAGTCCCATACTTGGAAAGGGGTTTTGCTCCCTTCCAGGAAATGTCTCCAGGTGAGGAGAGCCTATCGTACTGCATACGCTTCCTTCTCCCAAACTGCCTAACGTTGCTCGGTCTCTGACAATTTTTTGGAGGTGTAGGCACAGGGTTGTAATTGTCCCTGTTCATTCTTTTGGAGCAAGACTGCTCCCACGGCCACATCACTGGCATCGGCTTGGATTACAAATGCCCCCTCTGGGTCCGGGTGTTTTAAAACTGGCTCTGCTGAAAAAAGTCTCTTTAATTTTTCAAAAGCTGCTTGGCACTCCATAGTCCATTTTAAGGGTTGGCTAGGTTTTGGCTTATCCACCCCCTTGGGTTTTTTTTTTGGTTTTTTTTTAAATTTTTAATATTTTTATTTTTTTAAAACAACAAAACATAACACACATAAACACACAGTGTATACTCCTTTTTTTAAAAAAAAAAACACAGCAATTTCGTAACGGTAATCTTCTATTATTTACATTTTCCCCCCTTATTCTTCTTTAAAAAATATTTGTCCTTGTTGTCCCATTGTTTCTTATTTCCATTTTCTTCCTTCATACTATACTTCATACTAAGAATAATACTATTATTACTATACATTATTATACACACATTTTCCCTTTCTTGACCTTTCCACATTTATTTTCATTTATTATTTCTAATCTCCAACCAATCATACCACTTATTCCATATTACATAGTACTCTGTGTCTTCCTTTTCTTTTATCTCTTTTGTTAATTTGTCCATCTCCGCACAGTCTAAGATTTTCCTTATCACTTCTTCCTCTGATGGTATATTCTCATTTTTCCAGAACTGTGCGTAAACTATTCTTGCTGCCGTTGTTATATGTAAGATTAAGTACCGTGTTTCTTTACTATATTTTCTATTTAAAATACCCAGCAGGAAGATCTCTGGTTTCCAGTCTACAGGTTAATCTATTATTTCTTCCATCCATCTTCTTATTTTAGTCCAGTATTTTTTCGCAACTGGGCATGTCCACCATAGATGATAATATGTTCCATGTACCTTTTTACATTTCCAGCATGTCGGCAAGTTGTTCTGGAACATCTTGGCAAGCTTTGCTGGTGGAAGATGCCATCTGTAAAACATCTTCAACTGGTTTTCCTTGAATGCCGCAGACATAGTCAATTTTATGTTTGTTTCCCATATTTTTTCCCATTTCTCCAATTCTATGTTGTATCCGAAATTTTTTGCCCATCTAATCATTCTGTCTTTGACAACCTCGTCTTCCATTTTATATCTCAGTAAGTATTTATATATATTACTAATTAATTTTATTTCTGTTCCATGTATAATTTTATCCAATTCTTGCGGCTCTTTTTGTATTTCATATAATTTTTTGTCCTCTGTATATTTAGATTGAATTTGTGTAAATGTCCACCAATCAATCTCTCTGCCTACATCTTGTTCCAATTCTTGTTTTGTTTTCAGATTTCCCTGTTCGTTTACCAATTCCTTGTATCTAATTATCTTATTTATGTCCAGTAGGTTTGGGTGTTTCAGAGCTTCTGTTGGGGATAACCACATTGGAATTCTTATGTAATGTTTTTGTTTTATTTTTTCCCAAGTCTGTAGCAATGCATCCCTAACTATGTGTCTTTGAAAGTATCTGTGAATTTTATATTTTTCGTCCCATAGGAATGCATGCCACCCGGCTTGCAAGTCATGTCCTTCTAGTGTTAAAACTCTGGTATTTTTCAATTCCATCCATTCTTTTAGCCAAGTTAGGCTTGATGCTTGGTAGTATATTTCCCACTCTGGTAATGCCAATCCCCCTTTATCTTTCGTATCTTGCAAGAGTTTTAATTTAATCCTAGGTTTTTTCCTTTGCCATATAAATTTAGTGACCAATTTATTTAATTCTTGAAAGAATGTTTTCCCTAGTTTTATTGGAATAACTTGGAACAGGAATAATATTTTTGGCAATATATTCATTTTGACCGTAGTGATCCTCCCTAAAAATGAAATTTGTAGATTTTCCCAATTTTCTAAATCTTTTTTTATCTGGTGTAATATTTTATCATAATTATCCTCCTTAATCGAGGAGCACTTCGCTGTAAGCCAAATCCCTAAATATTTTATTTTCTTAGTTACGCTTATTTTTGTTTTATCTTCCAGTTCGCTTTCCTGTGCCTTTGTAAGATTTTTGGTTATTAATTTGGATTTATTCTTATTAATCTTAAGTCCGGCTACCTCACCAAATTCTTCTATTTTTTGAATTAATTTAGGGCCGGTTTCTAATGGGTCTTCCAAAATAAATACCAAATCATCAGCGAAGGCTTGGACCTTATATTCTTCCTTCTTAATTTTTAAACCCTTTATTTCTTGGTCCTCTCTGATTTTTGTCAGAAGTATTTCTAATGATAAAATAAATAGAAGAGGAGAAAGTGGGCACCCTTGTCTTACTCCTTTAGTTATATCAATTTTTTCTGTCATTTCGTCATTCATAATTACCCTAGCTGTTTGTTTAGTATATATTTTCTCAACCATCTTTCCAAATTTTGTCCCAAATTCCATGTAGTTCAATTGTGTTATAATAAACTTCCAATTCAAATTATCAAATGCCTTCTGGGCATCAAGGAAAACCAGTGTAGCTTGTCTTTCAGAATGGACTTCATAGAATTCTAAGGTGTTCATTATTATCCTCATATTATTTTTTATCTGTCGTCCTGGTAGAAATCCATTTTGATCTGGGTGGATGTAGTTATTCAAAAATTTTTTAATCCTTTCTGCTATTATTGTTGCAAATGTCTTATAGTCTGTATTCAGTAAAGAAATCGGCCTATAATTTTGAATTTGTTGCAAGTCTGAGTCTTCCTTAGGGATGAGAGTAATAATTGCTTCAGTCCAAGATGCCGGTATCTTCGCCTCCTCCAGCACCTCATTACAAATCTCCAACATTATCCATTGTAGTGACTCTTGTGTATTTTTATAAAACTCAACCGGAATTCCATCTGGGCCTGGTGATTTATTTTTTTTTTGTTTTTTCAATGCTGTTTCTAGTTCTATTACGGTTATTGGTCTATTCAACATTTCCTTTTGTTCTTCGGTGATTTTGCTCATTTTTGCTGCCTCTATATATTGTTTAACTTTATCATCTGCTATATCTTCCTGATAGTATAGCTTTGAGAAGAAATTTTGTATTATGTTCTTTTTCTCTTCCCGTCTATATTGTACTGTTCCACTTTCATCTTGTAGTTGATGTATTGTTCTTTTGCCTTTTTCTTTTTTTAATTTATAGGCCAACCATCGACCAGTTTTATTCGCGTTTTCAAAATAATTTTGTTTCGCCATCCTAATTTTCTGTGCCATTTCTTTTTGTGTTGTCAGATTAATCTTGTGTTTTATAATATTCCATTTTTCTTTTATCTTTTTGTTTTGTGGATCCTTCTGTAGGTCACTTTCTGTTTCTTTAAGTTCTTCTTGTAGTTTTTCTTGTTGAAGTCTCCTATCTTTATTTTTCTTAGAGTTGTATGCAATTGTCAATCCCCGAATGTAGGCTTTTGTAGTATCCCACAAATTTTGTGTTGATGTCTCTTCCTTTTTATTTACCTGAAAAAATAATGTCAACTCCTTTTCTAGCATCTGTATATATTGTTTGTCTTTACATAGTCTTTGATTCATTGACCATCTTTTTCTCTGTTTCTGGCCTTTCCATTTTATTGTTATTGGGTTGTGATCCGCCCAGTCATTAAGTCCTATTTCAATTTCCTCTATCCCGTTCTGTACTTCTGTTGTTACCCAGGCCATATCGATCCTAGACCAGGATTGATGCGGATACGAATAAAATGTGTATTGTTTGTCTGATCTGTGTGTCTCTCTCCATATATCCCGAAGGTTGAGTTCTGTTACCATGTTAAAGAACGATTTTGGTAATATATTTTTCTTCTTTTTGCTCTTTTTACTACTCTTATAGTCTTTCTTAACATCAACTATTGCATTTAGATCCCCAATCATACAAATACTTTCATAATCCAGATCCACTAGTTTCTTATGTACCTTTTTAAAAAATTCATGTTGGTTATTATTTGGTGCATATACTGCCGTTAATAAAATTTGTTTTTGCTCTAATTCTATTTCCAACATTAAAATTCTCCCCTCTTCATCTGAATATATTAATTTTGATTTTATTTTTTCTTTGACATATATAGCAATTCCTCCTTTCTTGTTTTGTGCTAGTGTTGTGTATAGTGTTCCTAATTTTACATTCTCTAGTAGTTTTCTATAATCCTTTTTTATATGAACTTCCTGAAGACATATCACGTCTGCATCCAATTTCCTTAATTTATTAAATGTTTGTACTCTTTTTCTTGGTATGTTTAAACCATTAATGTTTACAGAAAAGAGCTTAATTGCCTCTCCCGTTTTTTACTTGATCTGTTTTTTTTGTGCTTCTTGTCTCTATTACCCTTCCTTTTGCTCCTTCTCTTTCTAACCTTTCTCTTTCTTGTATCTTTTGCGTTTCTCTTTCTCGTTCAAATTCTTCTAATAGGTCTTCCTCCTGGCTTTTACTCTCCGGCTCTTCCCTACTTTCTTGTTCTTCTCCCTGCGCAAAGTGACATTCATAAAAATCCTGCGCTTTCTCGAGTGTGTCTATCTTATATTTTTTTTCTTGCCATGTTACAAATATGCCTTCAGGTACTAACCATCGAAACATAACTTTGTATTTAGTTAATTGGGTTGTTAGAAATTGGTATTCTCGTCTCTGATTTCGTATTCTACGTGGTATTTGCTTTAATACAATTATTTCTTTACCCTTATAAACTATCTGTTCGTCTCTTGTTTTTTTATATATTTCATCCCTTATTGATCTTCTAGTAAACCTTATATGCACCTCTCTCGCCAATCTGTGCCTTCGTGCATAATTTGTATATACTCGATATATTTCATCTATGTCTCTTCTTGTTTCCTGTTTGTCCTTTCCTAATATCTCAGCCAATATCTCCGCCATCTTCTCTCCCAAATCTTCTTCTTTTTCCTCTACGATATTTTGAAATCTTAGGAAGAACGAAGCTTTTTCCATTTCCAAGAAGGCAACAGATTCAGTCAACTCTCTGTTTACTTGTTTGGATTTCTGATCCATCTTTTCTATTTTGCCATCAACTTGATCTATTTTTGTTTCGACTTTTTGAATTCTTTGTTCGTTCTTCATCATTGTTTGTTGTATACTCTCTATCTTGTCATTCGTGTGTTTAATTTCATTTTTGATTTCTTTGTGATGAATTTTTGTTTCTTCATGATTATTTGCTATTGCCTCTTGGGTCTTCATCATTGTTTCCTGCATCATTTGTAGTGTTATCTGTATGCTCTGTGGGTTCATCGCCAATTCTACTTTTTCTTTTTCTTTCCCCAACATGGTTCCTATCGTTCTTTGACCTATAGGAGAGGCCATTATAGGTGTGGGATTTGTAGCTGTTTTTTTACTTATTTTAGTTGTTGTTGTGGTACTTGTCATTTTTATTACTTGAATAATATTTTTCCACACTTGCATATATCAATTTTATATAACGTTATTCTTAGGGTTAACCTTAAAAATAAGATTACAAATAGAGTTATACCTTTTCTTATCCCACTATTATATAATATAATTTATAATACTCTTAACACCTCTTATATATATTTCTATAACACTACACACAATGCATATACATATACTATTCTCTAAGTATTATCACCGCTCTTAATTTCATTCACTATCACTCTTATTTGAATAATCACCTTTCTCTATATTTCTTTACTATGTTATAATTACTTTCTCAATTCTATTTAATTCAATTACTCAATTATACTTATTTCTATACATTAGTTCAATTCATTTGCTTCATTCCTTTTAATACATTGCCTGCAGTCCCTTTTCTTCTTGTTACTTGATCACTGCTTGTTAACAGGTGCTGCAATATTGTATCAGCCTTTTTTCTCTCTGTCTCAGTTTAATGTGTTCACAGATCCACCAAATGTCACCTTATTTCTTCTTCTGTATATCCAATGTATCCAAAACGTCCACTAGTCACTTTATCCAGATATATGTCAGTTAAGATTCAAATTTCAATGCTATTTGCTCTTCAAAAATAAGATCCACTAATTAGTATTAAGTTTCTCCGTTGTCTCACTTCAACTTTTAATCCTTATGTTAATTTTTTCAAAGTCTCTTAATCACCCTTTGTTGCCTCCGGCCGTCCTTTCTCCAGTCCTTTCTCTAGTTTCAATCTCTGCTTCTTGCAGCTCTTAAATTCCAGTCTTTCACGTTTTATAAACTTTACTGTGGGCTCTCTGCTTCTTCTCGCTGCTCTCGTTCTGCTCTAAGGCTCACTTCTCCGCTCTATTCCATTTCAGTTGCCGCTGTGTCTCTCTCCTTATCGCTTTGCTTTTTCCGCGCCTTCTCTCTACCAAGTATTCCTCACCTCCTTCAGGGGTTTCCTCGTCTCCCGTACGAAGCTGTCAGTTCTACTTTTCACTTCCCTCTCAGGCTGTCGCCATCGCTCCAGGCCGGCCTTAAAGACACCCCCTTGGTTTTTAACAGGTTTGTGATAGGTAAGGCAATCTGGGCAAATGAGGGGATGAACTGTCGATAGAAGTTCGCAACCCCCCCAAAGCTTTGTATCTGCTTCCTGGTGCGGGGGGCTGCCCATTCCAGGATGGCACACACCTTTTCTGGGTCCATCTCCACTCCATCATGCGAGATTCGGTAACCCAGATAATCAATTTTCTCCTTGTGGAATTCACATTTCAACAGCTTTGCATATAGTTTAGCCGCTCAGTTTATTGAGGACGGCTCTGACTAATCTCACATGTTCCGCTTTTGTTTCAGTGTAAATTAAGATATTGTCCAGGTACACCAAAACTCCCTTATACAGATGCTCATGGAGCACCTCATTGATTAGTCGCATGAACACTGCTGGGGCCCCTTGCAAACCAAAGGGGAGCACTTTAAATTGGAAATAGCCAAGGGGGCAGTTAAAAGCAGTTTCCCACTCGTCCCCTTCCTTGATTCTCACTCTATAGTACGCCTCTCACAGGTCTAATTTGGAAAAGATTTTTCCTTTCGATAGGTGGGCCAGCATGTCCTTTATGAGGGGCAGGGGGTATACATTTTCTATGCACACCACGTTCAAGCCTCTATAGTTCACGCAGAGACGAAGAGACCCTTCTTCTCCCTGAACAGCACAGGTGCAGCCACGCGGGGTCTTCCGCACATTCAGTCTCGTTGTCAACTCTACAATGAGCATGGCTGCAGCCATTTTTTCTTCTCATTCTAGGTTGCCACATAGAACGGAGGGAGGGGGGTTGCCCAGGTGCTTTGTCAAAATAATCTTCTGTCCTGTGGGAACCAAGGTCATCTACTGCTCCCGCGACTAGGAACTGGGCGTTGCATAAAAAAGCCCGCCAAATGAGTATATTGGGGAACATAGTTGCTTGCATAGTTTTGTGGGTGGGACATTAAACTTTGTAATTGGGCAATTGTTACTTGTGTATTCAGACTTGGTTTCACTTTTGACCATGCTGATACTTTGTAACTAATAAACATGTTCTTTGAGGAATTTTCAAGCCTTGGAGTTCTGCTTTATTTGTCTCTGTCTGTCGGAACCATGACATTAAACCAAGTCTCCTAAAACTTTTGTTTTTTCTTTCGGGATGCTGGGCCCCGACCGCCTACCCATCCTTTGAGAGAGCAGTGAAGACTCGGCAAAGATTTGAAGATAGAAGAAAAGAATGGAGCCGTTGCTGGCTGCAACGGAACTCTGGCTGTTGAAGCGCAAGCAGCTGCTCCAGCCACCGAGGAGGCGTCACTGGCAGGGGCTTGGCCAAAGTCCCAGTTGATCCAACCTGGGAAGCTGGTACCGCAGGGGGTAACTACAATCCTGGCAGACCTCTATCAAGCCGAAGCTGCCCCTCAGCACAGGAGCACTCCTGTAGCTGCTGAAGAGGAACTCCTGTTGCTTCCGTCCCAGGGGTTTTCGTCCACGGCATACCAGAAGGGAAAGGGATTGATCGGAGGGGACGACTCCGGAGACTGGAAGTTCCAGTCTGCAGTCCACAGCCCCTCACTCGAGCAGCTGAAGGAGAAGTTCGGCAGATTGGAGGTAAAAGAGACGGTTCCCGTCGCCCAGGATGTGTGCGCCGTGGGGGGGAATACCAAGGGCTACCCATCTCTTCCCCCCCCTCGCCGGAGTCCCAGCCTGACTGCGGGAGCCCGTGCCACCTCACCTATTCCCTAGCCAGCTGTGATGTCAAGCCCTGTATCCCAGCCAAGCCCGCTGCCGCTGCCTCAGGCTACCAGTCCAGGAGCCCAGCCACAGGAAGTCCAGAGAGTGGTTCGGCCACGTCCCCAGGACCAACAGGCAACCCAGCAGCAGGTGCAGGCGGGCCCCGCCAAGGTTTGAGCTGCCTCCCATCAAGCCCACCTTTGATGGGGATCCCGAGAAGCTATCCTTCTTCCTAAACCAGGTGTGGGCTCATCTAGATCGCTACGCTTACGCGTACCTGGATGATGCTCAGATGGTGAATGCTGTGGCGGCCAATTTGGAGGGGGAAGTGGCCGACTGGGTGACCAACCTCCATGATGAAGGGGCTCCTGAACTGCAGAATGCTAACCTATTCATGGAGCAACTGAGAGGCAGTTTTGAAGATGAATCCCAGACCCTGTTAGCCGAGAAGGAGATTCAGCGCCTGAAGCAAAGAGGCCGCCCCGCTAAGGAATACATTCGTGAATTTAGAAGAGTTGCTGGTCGGCTGGGGCGGTGGCTGGAACAATCATTGATCAACTACTTCAAGCAGGGGCTAGGCCGTGACTTACTCCAAGTCTGCATCTATCGGGGCTTTCCCAACCAATTGCGTGAGTGGTACAGCATGGCAGTGATGCTGGACATCAAATTGGACTACCCCAGAAAGCCAGGCACAGCCGAACCCAAGCTGCCGCGCGTCCAGGAGAAACGCCTTTTTGGCAGACGTTCCCAGGCCACTATGACCAACAGCGTCCCCCAAGCACCAGCCAGGGCTCCTATTAAGTGCTACCGATGCGGTCAAATGGGTCACCGTGCTGTAGAGTGCCCGGCTCCCAAACCCCAACCCAGAAGCACACCAATTGCCACCGCAAAGCCACGAAAAGCTCCCAAAGGAGGAAGAGAGAAGACAAATTGGGCACGTCAAGACCCGGTCGTCAATGCCTCCCCCCCCATCGAGCTTGAGGCGAAAGCCCGGACCAAGCCACTGCAGATGCCGGCACCCTATGACAGTGATGAGGAAGGCAAGGAGGAGCCAATGGTAAGTCAACCCATCCCACCTTTTGCCATCCCCACCAAGATAATAGTACCCAAAACCAGGGTCCAAATGGACTTAAACATGTTAACAGACTCAGGTTGCACCAGGTGCCTAATTAATCTGCCCACAGTGCTCAAGCTGGGGATTCGGGCAAGGCTGTTACCCCTAGCCATGAGATTTGAACAAGCTGACGGATCCCTCATCGGTGGTGCACCTGCCACGCACCTGACAGAACCAGTACGATTGGAAATGGGTTGGCACTGGGAAATTATCCGTTTTGTGGTGGTCCCAAAAATGACTGAGGCTGTGATTCTGGGTCTGGCCTGGCTCGACAAGTGGCACCCAAACATCTGGTGGGAGAATGGAGTGAGGAATTTAAGATTGGGGATAGGCCCCTTCCCCCCTGCCACCACCAGTGATACAAAGGACTATACCTTAAATGAGGCTCAGGAGGAGCACCCTGAGACACTAAAGGCTGTTGTAGAAAAGCTGCCAGGAATCCAGCTTGTCCCAACTGAATACCATGATTTAGCCGAGGCGTTTAGTGAGAAAGAGTGCGATGTCCTCCCCCCCAACCGGGCTATGGACTGTGCCATCAAAATCTTACCCGGGGCCAAACTCCCAAAGCCAAAAATGTACTCAATGACGCCCAGAGAGATGAAGGAGTTAAGAGAGTACATTGATAAGAACCTGGCTCGGGGTTTTATCCAACCAGCAAAATCATGTGTAGCAGCCCCTGTATTGTTCAAAGAAAAGAAAGATGGGTCGCTGAGATTATGTGTAGATTTTAAAAGATTGAACGCTGTCAGCATAGAGAACATGTACCGCCTTCCCTTAATGAAGGACACGTTAGCCCACCTGGCAAAGGGGAAAGTTTTTACAAAGTTGGATTTAAGAGAGGCTTATTACCAAGTCCGGATTAGGGAGGAGGACAAATGGAAAACCGCCTTCAATTGCGCCCTGAGAAGCTTCCAATTTAAAGTGATGCCTTTTGGACTACAAGGAGCTCCTGCTGTATTTATGCAGTTAATCAACCAGGTGCTCCATGATCATCTGTATAAGGGGGTTTTAGTTTATCTTGATGACATACTCATTTACACTGAGACTATGGAGGCGCACATTAAATTGGTCCGCGAAGTGCTGAGGAAACTATTGAAGGCTAAACTGTACGCAAAGCTATCTAAATGTGAGTTTCACCAGACGCACCTCGACTATCTAGGGTACCGAATTTCAAATGAGGGGATAGAAATGGATCCTGCAAAAGTGAAAGCTGTATTGGAATGGCAACCCCCTCGCACCCGTAAACAACTTCAAAGCTTTCTGGGGTTTGCTAATTTTTACTGTCAATTTATCTCCAATTTCGCAAAGATAGCCATGCCAATAACCAACTTATTGAAAACGGTGAAAGGGGGGGAAAAACCACAACCTTGTCAGCCATTGCCATGGTCCCTAGAGTGTCAAGCTGCATTCGAGAAACTAAAGACTCTTTGCAGCTGGTGCCACTTTTTGGAAGGAGGGGAGATACCTTTTGAAGTGTGGACTGATCACAAAAATTTGGAAGCTCTGAACCCCCTCCCCGTAAATTATCCCCAAAACAAGTCCAGTGGCCTCAATACTTCAACCATTTCAATTTCACCTTAAAGTATCTTCCAGGGGGTAAGAATTTTTTAGCTGATGCTTTGTCTAGGATGCCTCAGTTCAAATGCCACCAAGAGGAAATCATTAATTCTATCATTCCTCTACCGCAATTTGCCTCGCAAATAACCACTAGAGCTCAATTGTGAAAGCAATCCACCGGTCCTGATGACCGCTTACTGAAAAGACTCAAAGAGCAATTAGAGACTGACACCTGGTTCAAGGACAATAAATCTCTATTAACCCTTCGGGGAGGGCTAGCCTGGAAGGGTTCTAAGTTGTACCTCCCGAGTGCCCTCAGGAGCGAAGCCCTTCAGTGCAGTCATGATGCAAAGCAAGCCGGTCACTTTGGGTTCCTGAAAACGTTACATTTGGTACAAAGGCAGTTTTGGTGGTCAGGCATGAAAAAAGACTTTGAGAGTTATGTGAAAAGTTGTGCCACCTGCGCTGCTATGAAGAAACGTCCTGGAAAGCCTCCAGGGCTCCTGCAGCAAGTAGCTGACCCTTCCCAGCCTTGGGAAGAAATAGCTATGGATTTTATAGTGGACCTGCCCGAGAGCAAGGGAAATACTGTAATATGGACTGTGATTGATCTATTTTCCAAACAAGCTCATTTCATCACTTGTTCAGGGCTCCCCTCTGCTCAGAAACTGACCCAAGATGTTTTTGAAGCACATCTATCGGCTCCACAGAGCTCCTAAGCGGATTATTTCGGACAGGGGGGTTCAATTTACTGCGAAGTTCTGGAGGGAGTTCGTTAAGCTTACTGGGTCCACTCAGGGGCTTTCATCGGCTTTTCATCCGAGTACTAATGGGGCGGCTGAACGTGCAAACTCAATGGTGGAGCAGTACCTCAGATGCTATGTTAATTACCAGCAGACTAATTGGGCCGATCTTCTGCCTTTCGCTGAAGTAGCTTATAATAATACTGTGCACAGTAGCACTGGTCTTACACCGTTTAAGATAGCTACCGGGAGGGATTTTGTGCCTATGCCTGAGTACCCCCAGGAGCCACCTGCCTCTCAAACTCTGGATCAGTGGGTGACCTCCTTCCAAAGTGTTTGGGCGAATGTCAAAAAAGCCTTAACCCAAGCCGCTAAGGTTTACAAGGAGCAGGCTGATAAGAAACACTCCCCTCAAGACCATTTTATGTTGGGGAAAAGGTTTATCTTTCAACTAAGTATTTGAGATTGAGGTTACCCAGCAAAAAATTGCGGCCAAAGTTTCTGGGTCTTTTTTCCTATCACCAAAATCATAAATCCTGTTACTGTGGAGTTAAAGCTTCCACAGCTTTTGGGGAAAGTCCACCCTGTGTTCCATTGTAGTCTGTTGAAACCTGTGTCTGAATCGTCTTTAAGACCTATTCCAAAGAAGCCGCCGGGTCCAATAGTGGTAGAGGGGGAAACACATTATGAAATAAAACAAATTCTTGATTCTAGGTTGTACAAGGGGAAGTTGCAATACCTTGTTCAGTGGAAAGGCTATCCACTGTCAGAAGCTATGTGGGTGAAATGTACAAATGTGAAAGCAGAAAGGTTAATAAAAGGTTAATGGCTGACATAGAGGCTTGACAGAGGGACAACGCAGGCGGTGAAGTAGCTGAACAACAGGTGACTGGAACTGGCCGAGAATTGGTTCTGACGGAGGAACCGGTGGAAACTGGAAAGGAAGAGTCTTTTGGAAGGTTTCCCCGGGTGGCACAGGTCAAGAGGATCCCAGGAAAAAAAGGGGGGAGAGTTTTCTTTTTTCATCCCCCCCCTGCGACAGCGGCGAGAAAGGCTTGTTTGGGGAAAAAATAAAAAAGCCCCAAATTGAACTTGGAATGAGATAGTGACGCGCTAGCAGGGAAAGAATAGCGATAAGGAGAAGGGAACCTAGACTGGAGAGCTTTGAGGACTTTATGAGACCGAATTGGCAGTAGAAGAGAGGAAAAAGAAGGTGATTTGGAAGGACGGGCTGACATCTTGAAAGGACATTTTAAAGGGACAGCGTACCCTCTAAAAAAGCCAAGAGGGACATCTTGTGGTTGAAATAGGAACTTTTTCTTTTTTTTCTCCGCTTGGAACTTATTGACATTGGACATATCTTCTTGGAAGTTTTTTCTTCTCCTCTCTGTGGGATTACCGATAGACTTTGGATACAAAGGACGGTTCGGAGTAACAGATAAGATTTAACTGTGGCCGTGGTTCAAATAGTTAAGAAATAGTGAATTTGTGCCCAGAAATTAATATTTAAAATTATAGATATTTATCTACTGCTATTAATTACCTATCTTATATTGTTATTTGTACTGTTAATACTACTATTATCTAAGGTATAATTAAGCTAAGTAGGTTATTTTACTGATTGAAGTGTGGAATTTAAAATGACGAGTATTCTGAACCCACCCAAGGTAGGGATAGCGAAGAAGGGGGCACAGACTGCCTCAACTATCTTAAGTCCATCGAGCCAAAAACCAATTGATGAGCTTCTGCAAAGAGAAAGATCTAATTCAGTTAAAGAAATACAGGTCTTGTTACAAGCAATGCAAGAGGCCATAGCTAGAAATCATGAAGAGCTGAGGAAAGAGATTGGAGAGGTGAGGAACGACACAAGCCATCTCAAAGAACAGATGCAAGTATTGGATGGAAGATTGGAATCATTCCAACAGCAGATGGCAAAGAATGAACAGAAATTACAAAAGATGGAGGAAAGGATGGAAAAGGAAGAAAAAAGAGTAGAAGAAATAGATGAGAAGCTAACCAGAGCGAATAAAGAACTAGAAGCAACAGTTATCGCCTTAGAATCTGAAAAACCTGACCGATACTTACGGTTTCAGAACATAAGAGAGGACAGGGGAGAGGATTTATTGGAACTGATGGCGGATTTACTAGCAAAAGTTCTGGGAATAGGGAAAGAAAAAATGCTGAGTGAAATGGATGAGGTCTATCGGATCCACACAAACTACACAAGACGACACAACCTGCCTAAAGAGATTCATGTTAGGTTCATTAAAAAGTCGATTAGGGATGAGATCCTCCATAGAACGAGAGATGAGCCATTAGAATGTAAGGGGAAACAGCTGATTGTCTTAAAGCAGGTGCCGAAAAGAGTTAGGGACCTACGAAGACCCTACCACTTCTTGACAATGAAACTGACTAGAGATAAAGTTAACTTTCGATGGCTGATACCAGAGGGAATACTGATTTCATGGCAGGACAAGAAGATTAGAATAGATACTCCAGATAAGGCGGAGGAATTTTATAAGCAAAACCTTAGCAGTGAAGAAGAATTAGAGAGAGATGTTGAAGAAGTGAGGGAGTTAAGGTTGGCTAGAGTAGAAGAAGAGGGACAACAGGGGGAAATGAGAAGAGAGAAGAGAGAGGAAACGGTAAATCATGAAAGGGAACGACAAGAGCTGAGAGAGGAGCCAAAGGAGACTAGAATAACGAGAGGTATAAAAACTAGATATAAGTAGAAACAGGATGGGAGAACTCCAAATCCTATCTTTGAATATTAATGGCCTAAACTCTCCTCAAAAAAGGAATTTTTTTTTTAATAAATTGATCAGAAGAAATTTAGATGTTATAGTTATGCAAGAGACTCGCATTAAGGAACAACATAGACAGGTGTTGGAATGTCCAAAAATGGGGAAGATGTTTGCATCTCTATCACAGCACACAAAAAAAGGAGTAGTGATATATATTAGAGAGTCAATCTTAGCCAAGCAAATTTATAAAGATACAGAAGGCAGGATTTTGGTAGTGGAGATGACAATTAATCAAAAACGGATAATAGTAGTAAGAATTTATGCCCCAAATGGAGGGCAAGAACAGTTCTATAGGAAATTATTTAATACACTACGGGCGATAGATTGTGAGAATATCTGTATTATGGGCGACTTTAACGCAATAGTAGATAGGAAGTTAGATTATAAAAGCGAGGAAGAAAGGGACCTAGAAGAATATTGCCAAAAGTTTTTTTTAAGATGGTGGACGAACTAGGGATGCGAGATATCTGGAGAGAAGAGAATCAAGGGGGAAGTCAATATACGTACTATTCAAGTAGACATAAGACGTGGTCTAGGATAGATATGGTTTGGGTATCGACAGAACTATCGCAGGAAATGGGGGAAGTGGAAATAGAAATGAACCTTTGGGCGGACCACAACCCGGTGAGAATCAGGTGGAGAGGGGGGAAAAAAATAGGCAGATGGACACTTAAAAGAGCGATTATAAAACACAAAGAATTTAAAATAAAGCTGGAGGAACAGCTAAAGTTGTTCTTCCAGGAAAATAAAAAAGAGGATACGAACATACAAAATCTATGGGATACAACGAAGGCGTATGTGAGAGGAGTGGCTATAGTTTATATGGCAAGAGAAGACAAAAAGAAGAAACAAAAGGGAAAAAACCTAGAAGAGGAATTCCAAAGATTAGAAATAGAACTACAACATAACCCCCAAAATGAAAGCCTGAAACAACAAATGGAAGTGATTAAACATAAGCTGTCCATTCTTGAGAAAGAAGATATAGCACAACAAATTAAAAGGAGCGGTCAGAATTTCTTTGAGAATGCGAACAAGCCAGGGAGATGGCTATCGTATAAGCTAAAGAAGCAGAGAGAAAGGAGCTGGATTAATAATTTACAGGACGAAGAGGGAAATATACAACACCAAAGCGAAGAGAAGAAAAAGATAATTAAAAATTACTATACGAAACTATATGATGAGAATAAGTGGGCTACGGATGAAAAAATACTTCAGTGTTTTAAAAAAGTGGATTTACCAAAAATTCCGGATGAAACAAAGTGTATGTTAAATGCGGAGATAACAATGATTGAATTAAATGAGGCACTGAAAAAACAGAAGAGCAATAAAGCACCGGGCCCAGATGGACTACCAGTAGAAATATACAAAGAACTCCAAGACTCATTTGGCAAAATATTACTGGAGATGTTTAATGAAGTTCTAAAGGAAGCAAAAACGCCAGCATCCTGGACAGAAGCAAATATTGTGATGATCCCAAAAGAAAATTCGGACTTAACAAAAATTAATAACTATAGGCCAATATCGCTTTTAAATTCGGATTATAAAATATTTACGGCAATAATTGCGGGAAGGCTTAAAAGATACTTAAACGAATTTATTCACGTAGATCAAAATGGTTTTCTACCGCGAAGGCAAATTCGATACAATATGAGGACGATTTTAAATATTTTGGAGTACTACGAGATTCACAGTGAAAAACAAGTAGCTCTGATGTTTTTGGATGCACAAAAAGCCTTCGATAACGTAAATTGGAATTTTATGTTGAGGCACTTAGGCTATATGGACTTTGGTGGAAATTTTATAAACATATTCAGAGCCATATACGATAAACAAGAGAGTTATAATTAATGGAGAAGCGACACAAAGCTTCCAAATCAGGAAAGGTACAAGACAAGGGTGTCCACTCTCACCGTTAATGTTTATACTAACTCTCGAAGTACTGACTAGAATGATCCGAAAGGAAAGCCAAATTAGAGGCTTAAATATTAAGAAAGAAACCTACAAACTACAAGCCTTCGCAGATGACCTCGTATTTATCTTAGAGGAACCGCTACATTCGGGTACAAGACTTGTGGAAATATTAGAAGAATATGGAGAGGTAGCTGGACTGAAAATCAACAAAGATAAAACGAAAATGATAGTTAAAAACATGACTAGTACACAGAAAAATGACCTGGTGGAGAAAGTAAATATCCAAATAGTGAAGAAAGTTAAATACTTGGGAGTACAGCTAACAGCAAGGTGTATTACAATTAAAGAAGATAACTATGTTAATTTAAATAATCAGATAAAGAAAGACTTAGAAAGATGGAAAAATTTGCAACTCTCCTTCATGGGGAGAATTGCAGCAGTAAAGATGAACATTTTACCTAAATTACTCTTTCTATTTCAGAATGTCCCCATAAAATTAGAGAAAAAATAATTTGTAAATTTGAATAAAATAATATTGAAATTTATTTGGCAGGGGAAGAAACCTAGAATTAAATTAAAACTACTACAAGAAGCTAAAGAGAGAGGGGGATTCGGTCTACCTGACTGGGAGCTGTACTACCAAGCTGCAATACTCACTTGGGTGCGGGATTGGATAAATTTAAAAGACAGAAGGATATTAACCCTAGAGGGTCATGATTTACAATCTGGATGGCACGCATTTCTGTGGGATGAGATATATAACGCTCATCAATACTTCCAGAGACACCATATCAGAGCAGCATTATTAAATGTGTGGATTAAAGTTAAACAACAGAATTATAGAGAAATACCGGTATGGCTCTCAACATTGGAAGCGCTAGTGCATCCAAATTTCATGAACTTGGGAAAAGTAGTCACGTATAGAGATATTCTAAATGAACAAGGGGAAATTAAATCTAGACAAGAATTAAAAGAAAACGGGGTACAATTGGAATGGTGGGTGTACCTGCAAATTCAGTCACGTTATAAGAAAGACAAAAAGTAATGGGGTATACGGAGGGATCTGACAACACTAGATAAAATATTATTAGGAACGGAGGAGAAAGCAATCAAAAGAACATATAAATATTTATTGGAATATAAAATGGAAGAGGAGCAGGTAAAAGAAGTGATGATAACATGGGCCCAAAATTTTGGATATAATATCGATCTAGACAAATGGCAAACGTTATGGGAAAGAAATAGAAAGTTAACCTTGGCCACCTCATATAAAGAGAATCTGTACAAAATGTTTTATAGGTGGCACTTCTCCCCAACAAGACTGGCAAAGATGAGAAAAGATATGTCACCACAGTGTTGGAAGTGCAAGAAAGTGTTAGGGACTTATTATCATATGTGGTGGACCTGTTTCAAAGCCAAAGAATTTTGGCGGCTAATAAAGACTTGGTTGGAGGAAATGCTGGGACTGAAGATAGATCCCAGACCAGAACTGTTTTTACTGGGAATGATAGATGGGAAGTTTAACAAAGGAGAGACATATCTAGTGTTGCATATTATAACAGCAGCAAGGTTGGTCTACGCCCAGAACTGGAAAAACGGAAACTCCCCGGCGGAGAGTGAATTAATTAAAAAATTTCTGATATGTGCAGAGATGGATAGACTAACATTAGAAATCAAAGACAAGGATGAAACAGAATATTACGAAGTTTGGGATAAGATGTACTATTGGTTAGACTCGAGGAGAAAAAGTCAGAACAAAGAAAGCTCGTTTAGAAGAGAGAAAGCATAGAGCGTAAGATAGAGATTAGAAAGAATATGAAAAAAGAACTGAAATGGAAGTTATGTTGTAAATAGACGTAAATATGTATGTAAATATATAAATATGTAAATAGTATAAAAGGTAATATGTAAATGGTATAACGAATACCTATCAATGAATAGGGAGATATATGGTATATGGTATATGGTATAGTATGTATGGCAAATAACAGCCAGAAAAGTCACACTGTGTTCAACCTGTTTTTAAATGTTTACTTAATAAAATTTATTTAAAAAAAAAAAAAATTACGACAAACATTCTCACAAGCCTCGAGGAAATACCTAACATGCTTTTTGTTTCCCCTACAGGAGACTCTTTCCTTTCAAGAGGGCCGACTGTCAACTCTGCAAAAAGCATGGCTGCAGCTATTTTTTCTTCTCATTCTAGGTTGCCACATAGAATGGAGGGAGGGGGGTTGCCCAGGTGCTTTGTTAGTCAAAATAATCTTCTGTCCTGTGGGAACCAAGGTCATCTACTGCTCCCGCGACTAGGAACTGGGCGTTGCATAAAAAAGCCCGCCAAATGAGTTTATTGGGGAACGTAGTTGCTTGCATAGTTTTGTGGGTGGGACATTAAAATTTGTAATTGGGCAATTGTTACTTGTGTATTCAGACTTGGTTTCACTTTTGACCGTGCCGATACTTTGTAACTAATAAACATGTTCTTTGAGGAATTTTCAAGCCTCGGAGTTCTGCTTTATTCATCTGTCTGTTGGAACCATGACACTCGTCTTGTTCGCTGCCATGGAGGGACATGGTGTGCGTGGTCCCCACAGTAGGGCAGTTGCCTCTCCGGGTTGACCTTTTTGCAGATCTCGCTTAACGTAAGATCCTGCCTCAACTAATCCTCCCAAGAAAGTAGAACTCTTGAAACAGGCATTGTTTCAAAAGGAACTTTTATTGAGAGACAGTAATAGCAAGAGAGCAAAGCGAGATCTAGCGTTTTCCCACGTGAAACGTTACATTAAAGCATCCCATTCAAACCCCACCCCAACAGCCAAATGTCCAGTTTGATTTCAGCCAATCCTCAGGTGTGAAGTTGTTATGAGAGCCAAGGTGATAAGTGCAGTTCCCAGGCACAGTCCTCCGGGTTTCGTTTCTTCGCATCCACCTCCCATCAGAGCAGAGTGGAGATAAGACAGATGGCCTATGGCACATTTCTTCTTCCTTTCACACCCAGAGGCATCAAAGGGGTAAAGAACAAAGTGGAGGAAATGCAGATCCCCTCCCTCCCACCAGAATAGCAAGACTCAAAGTAAACGAACAGCCTCCCCCCTCCTAACAGAATGGCAGACCTGAAGCATTCTAAATAAACTAACAGAGTTAAATGATGAGGGCCTGACAGGTTGTCTGTATAGCATCAGAATGTACAGGCTGTAAGTTACACTATTACAGCACCACTGAACCACAAGCACAAATCGTAATTGAAAGGATCAGTACAGAAGCGAATGTGAGATTGCCCTGAACCAAACGAAGGGAGTAGCGGTACGCTAGTGTTTATAAGACAAAGAACCTTTTGGATGTTGCTAGAAAAGCCAAGAGTACTCTAGCGTGCACGTGAGGAAATTTCTCAGAACTTCCATGCGCTTTCCCTGGAGAGGCTGCCTAGGTCTGAGACACCAGGCTGTGATAAAACAACTTCTGTTGGTTAGTGGGTGTTTCGAGATAACCTGTGCTCCCCCTACCTTCGGATTAGAGTTCTAGGAACCAAATGACATGATGCATTTCCTTGTCTGCTGATTGGACACCAACTGGCAATCAAATTGTTGGCCTCATGTGGATTTATTTTAAAATCTGTTTTAAATTTGATTTTTGAGGTTTTTCGCAGAACCCCTATGATGCTTTTGTGGAATCCTAGGGTTCCATGGAACACAGTTTGGGAACCGCTGAAAACTATCTCCATTTAATAGGAAGTCATTTGGGTTGTTTTAGTTTACCAATTTATTGTGCACATTTTAGTTTTCATTATATATAATTATGTGTTAACTTCTAGGAATCCCTGGAGATTACAACAGCAATATGTACATGTGATAAACAAGTGAGAAATAAATGCATATACAGGTAGTCCTCGACTTACAACAGTTCATTTAGTGACCATTTGAAGTTACAACGGCACTGAAAAAAGTGACTTATGACAATTTTTCACACTATGACCATTGCAGCATCCCCATGGTCACGTGATTTACATTCAGATGCTTGACAATTGACTCACATTTATGACGGTTGCAGTGTCCCAGAGTCATGTGATCTCCTTTTGTGACCTTCTGACAAGCAAAGTCAATGGGGAAACCAGATTCACTTAACAACCGTGTTACTAATTTAAGAACTGCACTGATTCACTTAACAAAAGTGGCGAGAAAAATCGTAAAATGGGGCAAAATTCACTTAACAAATTTCTCACATAACAACATAAATTTTGAGCTCAATTGTGGTCATAAGTTGAGGACTATCTGTATGATTTTATTCCATATCTATGTCCATTTTTGTAAACTGAGTCCATTGCCAATATTTTCAGGATTTGTCTAATTTCCTTGCAAACTATTAGCCATAGAAAGAAGCAAAAACCTAGCAGGATACTGAAGCCTAAACACAGTACATTCTGCTTGGATCTTGGCCAGGCTTTTGATATTTCATCAATGTATATTCAGGCAATTAAAGTGACATTGATAATGCTGGAAAGCTGCCTTGTAAAACAATTAAATAGATCAAAATGAAAAGCACAACTTTAGGCTTCTAAATCCAAATTCCATATTTGACAAAATAACTGTAGACTCTACATAACCCTGACAGCTTCCTTCTCATTTCAGTCGAGCTGTTTACTTTCCTAGGTTTCTTCCCTAAGCACTACAGCAGGGGTAGGCAAGCTTTTGGGCCACATTTTTTTCACGTACATATATATTTCTGCCTCTAAGGGGCACAGGGTTTGTTTCCCTTTGATCAGCAAAGGCACTGGAAGTACATAGGAATTTTTAGTCCACATTCTTGTAGGTAGGCTAAGATGGCTTGGGGGAGTGTTAAAGAATATATGCATTTTTACCTATTATATGATGGGAAAAAAGCTAAAAACTGAATGACTGAAAATTGTGCGATTGAATTTTAGTGGAGCAAACTTGGACCCACAAGTTGGAAGCTGGGGTGCCTCATGCAACCCATGGGTCACAGTTTGCTTCTTCCTGTGTTTTAGGTTGGAGAGCTGACCTCTTTTAATCTTGCTTCCCATCAACCCAGGATGAGGTGCTCAGGTTGTGACACACTGTATCATTCACACGTTTCATTCACTGTTAACAGAAATTACATTTGATAGCAGAGAATTTACTGGGAACCTTTCTTTGGGAAATAGTTGTGTGACCGAGCTTGCACTCTCCCCATCACCTCACCATCTGGAAACAGAACTGAGAAATTTGGGAAGGCACTCTCACTCAGTCCTACACCCTCACTCTACATAAAAGTTGCTTTTCTCATTTGCTCTGCATATTTCAGAGTCTGACCTTTAGAGCATTGATGACAGTTTCAATGTGGGTTTTGACAGCTTCATGTGAGAATTCGGAGCTGGCTAGGGTACACATGCTCTCCAGGGCTAGGTATCTTAGGTTGGTCTCTCGATGCTGCAGGAACTGGCCTAGTTGATTGCATGCACGCACCAGCAGGTTGGGTTCACTGCAGAACAAGAAGCCAGGGTTAATTCCAGAGTAGGCACAGCAGGGAGTACTCTGCATGTAGCTCAGCCTGTCAGTCTCCCAGTGTGCCAGCAATCCACCTGATTCTAACCTCATTCTATAAAACCACTCTGTTCTTTTTATTTGATTTTCATGGTTCTCTTTTGTTTCACTGGCTCTGCCTATACCTTCTAATGGCTGACACTTAACAGAAACTTCTTGGAAGTCACACAAGGGTTTTTCCCCCAGAGGTTTGGTTCAATTAAAACAGACGTGTCAAACTCGCGACGTCATGTGACGTCGCACGACGTATCGGAGTTTTTTCTCCATTGCCGGCAATGGGGTCGGTGCGGTTTCCTGGTGACGCGTCTGGCCCCCGGGCCGGCAGTTTGACACCCCTGAATTAAAACAATACTGAAGAACTTTGGGTCTGTGGGCCAAGGAGAGCCTATATTATTTCCATTTAACCTACTGATTTCTAAGCCAGATCTTGTTCTTTCTCCCACAAATTGATCAGAACCTTTCACCTGTTTCCTTGTAACAATCAGGTTAAAAACTCAGTTGAAACCAAATTACTTTTATAAAAAAGGTCTTCTAAGTTGAGGAGCATTTGGGAGGGTTCTTTTGGCTAACTTTCCACTCCTCAAATGTCGCAAACACATGTATCTTTCCCCCTACCATCCCACTGCAACTTGGCTTTTAAAAAGTCTCCAATAGTATTAATGTATCAACAGTATCAATGGAGGCATTCAAAAAGTTAGCTGTGAAACAAAATGAGCATTTTCAAGGAGAAGCAGAATGTTATGGAGAACAGGGTGTGAATGCAGCTCTGGAAGTGCATGGAGGAGAGTACATCTCCAAGAGAATGGCATTGCCAATGTGGGTGCCCTTGAAATGGAATGCATTCCCCAGCTCCAATGTAATAGACTTTTAGAACAAAAAACCCAACCAAACGTAGATGCTTGCCTATCATAGTGGATGATGAGACTGATGGCTTCAAAAAGGATAGCGTTCTTGGCATTGGAGTGCTGGACCTTCTTGGACTTGGGGGGTTCCTGAGCCTTGATGAGGATAGTCTCCAAGCATTCGA